>JAVQKG010293175.1:0-10617 GCA_036025885.1 Hypseleotris bucephala
AATATATATATATATATATATTTTTTTTTTCAAAATCGTTCAGCCCTACTTACATACCTCCCAAAGGTACATTTGGTGTCAATTCACACTTAAAGCTTTGAATCTCACACCTTCTGGCAGTGCCTTGGGAGAAAGCAGGTGACACAATATAAGAAGCAACAAATGATGTCCTTACTTGGTGTCAATCTGTAAAAACCTGTCTCACTAACATAGAAAGCAATGTTTTTAGCTTATCCAATAGGTTTTATAGGCATCAGTTGTATGTAAAACCTCCCATGTAAGCTACTCTGCATTTGGCTTGCATTGTCACAAAACATATACATGTAAACAAAGGATGGCTGCTTGGGACAGTTCCATGTTGGTTTGTAGCCTACATAATTGGAATAAGATTTTAGTGAAATGTTGTGCGTTTTATTTCAGTATTTTTAACACAGAAACTTGGCTTGGTTTGTCAAATTCCAGTTCCAAGTAGACCATTAAAAACAACAGATTTTTTATATATATATGGCTTAATAATAATATCTGGTGGGTAGAATGTACGGTTGTTTTTGCTTGAGTAGTGGCCATCTAGAATTTCCATTGAGATCTATAACAATAGGCTACATCCACGGGGAACTATATCCACTCCCTGGGGCCATGTTACCACAAGACAAACAATGTTGTTTTTAAATGCTGCATCATAATTCCTTTTTACTAAACACACTTTACACGTGCAATTTTTCACAACTCACAATATGCATAAATATTAACGCACAGAAGCTAATTGTAGAAGACAACAGTGTACATCTGACTTCCTTTCACTCCGCCCCCTCAACACACTGCCACACTTTCCACAAACGAGGAGCGTACTAGGCAACAACATCCCAACTTTGGCTCTTCTCTCTTGGCTTCGCTTTTTGCATTTTTTGGATCACTATTTCGCGTCTTAATCTCAAAGTAGCGATACATTCGGATCTACCTGCGCCGGAGGAAGGTGCGAGGGGAATTCTGTAGCCTCCAGCCGCGGGGAACAACCACCATGTGTTGAGGACTACGTGGAGACTGTGAGCGGAGAGGAGCGCTGAGCAGTGAAGCGTGGGAGAGGGGCATGCTTGCAAAACTTAAACGAGTGGATATATGTGGGAATATGTTTTAATGAAGGCGAGCGGTGGATATCCAGCGGGTCTGGTAAGTATTTAAATCACTGTAATTATTATGAATTACATCTAACTACTGTATTTCCAACATTCGTCCGTGATTCGATCAAAATAGTTCGCTCGCTCGTTACTTAAGCCGCAATTACGCACGCCTTACGTTCACACACATATTAAAAAGTTGACAAGTTGAAAATGCTCCGTGCATTCGCTCCACTTCCATTGCTGCAGTCCCGGGGAAGAACAGCGGGGAAGGGAAGGAAGGATAGGGAGACAGCGCCATCATTCGCACAGCGGGCTCACTATAGCGGTGCACGGTGACTCTGGAGAGGCGAGGGAGTGCAGCGTTTGGCTTGGAGAGAGAGAGAGAGGTCTGGGAGCGTGTCTGTGTGTGGGGTACGACAGATAGGATCGAATGAATGTCCTCTACCAGTCAGTCAGTCTGTCTGCTGCCGCGCCACACATGGAGCAAGCTGACTGCTGAGAGTGCATTTAGGAAGTAGACAAGACAGTAGACAGAGAGCTGTGCATGGGAATTCTCAACGAAAATCTGTGCCCTTTAGCTACACGAGAGAAAGCATAGTAAAGCCAGCTCACTTGTGCATTTAATTATTGCATTTATACACAACATGACTTTTGCATTGCATTGGTCCACCCTCAAACTGTATGGGCTGAGCTGCTGTCCCCATTCAAATGTCCAGTTATGTATTGGTCAATTTCTATTAGCTTGCAACTAAAATACATAGTAGATACGTCCCAAGAAAGGTCAGTGAAACTAAAAGTCCTGCACTTAATCTATTGAATATAACAATTCATTCCTTGTAGCCAAATAGAGTTTTTTAGCAACATAGGTCTATTTTACAACTGGTATGTCTCTGTTTGCAGTTTTAATGTCATTACACAAAACATGTCACTTATATTACTCCACTAATGAATAACCATTTGAATCTCTGAGTAGCTACTGCCTGGGAAAATGCATTATGTCATCCTCACAATTAGGCGTATCTTCAAATTGTCAACAAAAAATGATTTTGGGATCCAGTTCCAGCAATGTTATGTGCAAACATGGGCTATGTCACTTTCTGAGCTAACATTCAAGTCAACACCAAGCTGTGTCCCACGGGTCAATAAAGTGGCCTTGGTAGCCAAAGGGAGAGGCCTATATTAGGATACTCCTTAGTGGCTTATGGGAACAGTTTGACCTTTTTCAAAGTTATTCCATAATTAATATAACTTAGTAGAAAGTATCTGACTATTTAAGTATAAGGGTTACAGAATATGTAGGCTGCATTTTAATAAACCCATATAAGGTCTATGTTTTATTTTGGTAACCTTATGGTGGAAAATTGTGCTTATACTGATCAAAAAGTAGCATGCAGTATTTTTTTCTTCAAGTCATTCCATTTAAAACAATCGTGGATCAAATCAAAGTATAATATCCGGAAACACTGTAACCTACCGCGCGCGTAAAAACTAGATCCCATCCGTGTGCGCAGCGCGGAGGGATACGGAGGGCTCGCTCTATCTCCAGCGGAGTGAGTGAGAGAGTGTGGGAGAGAAAGGGAAGCGGTGTGAGGGATCGAGAGCCGCTACTGCTGGCGGTAGATGGAGTAACGAACAGAGGACAGGACCAGTCCCCGTACTACCATGCCGAGATTTGGACTACTCCAACTCCACGCAAAACCTCCAAACCTATGAATACCCGTACAGAAGAGGTACGTTGTGCGATTGTGCGAATTGCGTGCGTTTTTATGCTGCGGAGATTACGCACGGACATCTGGGGAAAAGTTGAGATAGGTCGGCTACTATTGTGAACTACGGGGCTCGGGGAAGACTGCAGCCGCTAATGTTGCAGCTTACTTGCAACTCTGAATAAGTTTAGCGGCAATAAAATCGATATTCAAGAAGAAAGGGGATATTTATCGTTGTATTTTGCGCATGCAAGCTCTCTGTTGATAAGGTAATAGTCGTGTTTAACAAATCTGTGCCATCGTGAAGTGAATGGCTCCAGATGGGGGGATGGGGCTGAGAAAAAGCTCTTTCAAAGTAATGTCTTGGAACTTTTGTGGACTATATCTTTACCAAAAGTTACTTACGAGTAAAGTGGGCGTCTATATATTCACGTTGCGTTTATTTACGTATTTTACACGCTTGGAAATAACTACAAGTTTAGTACAAAAGTTGGTACAATGGTGGCTCGCGAGCAGATGGCTCTTTTGTACCTGCGGGCTATAGTTTTTAGACTCAAGGTGATCCGCGCTGTGGTCATTTATTAACCGGGCATAACGTACAAATAACTAACCTGTAGACCACTATGTTCATTTTTGACACGCCAAAAGTAAATATTGTAACGTTATAAAAGAGGACTTCTCGACTCAGACATAGCAACGCTTCGTTTTGTTTGCCTTTGTATGGAGCGGACAACCACACGCAATAACCCAGACGCTGTAAAACGCTTGTAAACGAATGAATGTGCCATTTCAACAGGGCTGAAGATTTACGCAGACAGTACCTTTCCTATATTTTCCAATTGCTCAAATGGAAACTTAATTAATCACTAGTGCAGTAATCTAAACATGCATGAACTATGTTGTTTTAACCCTACATGTGAACCTTATAGTCTAATTCCATTTCATTAACAAGAAAATTAAACAGTTGCATAGCCACATTTCCCATCTCCTCACATAGCTAATTTGTATAGATGGTTACAGTATGCAGACCATTGTAGTTGCAGATCCTTATTTATCAACCAGAACATCCTGACATGACATTTAGTGCCTCTGCTAAAGCGCACAATAAAAGGGGGAAATGGGCTTGTATCTTAGCCATGTTGTCATTTTGCGTTCCCACAAATTGAATAAGGGGCATTCGATCTGGCTTGGTAATGTCGCCGCCTGCCTTTTATGTGGCTATTAGAAAAGCAGGATAGCAGGGATAATAATATTATAAGGTACGATATATGCACCTGGGAATAATTATGTTTTTCGAAAGACAAACAAATCAGCTTATTTTACTGTGCAATGTATTTGTGTGCAATGTTTTATGCAATAGTTGCAATGAAGTAGCAGTGTTTTCAAAATACTGAAGGCATCTGTCTGAGTTATATAGAAACAGTAAGCTGTCAGCAGCCTACAACCACTGAGGAGATAGTGGTAGGAATCATTTCATCTTTCAAAAATGTAATCAGGTGGATAATTATAGGCAGAGGTAATGTCACACAACTGAATTCAGATTTTTCTTACGACTGGGAAGTGGTTTAGCTCAGTCGGTGGAGTGTGCGGCACATATACAGAGCTTAGAGTTCTCGTCCCAGTGTTGTGTGTTTGAATCTGGCTCATGACAGTTTGCCGAATGTCACTCCCCACTCTTTTCGGTTCCCTGTCAATGTATAATAAAAAAAAAAATCTGAAAATGGCCAAAAAACATCTTATTTGAAATGTACTGTATGTAAACTAAAAACAACAGTTGAAAACTTTTTTTTTTACCTGAAAGCATGGTTTCCACTTGCCAAAATTTCCACATTCGTTTATCAGATTTGGGTCTATTTTGGTCAGTTATAACCATTATGTACCCTTTACCACCTGCTGTAATATAATTGTGGCACAGTAAAAAACATCTGATTTAGAAGGTACTGTACTACTAAACTACTAAAAACAAGCGTTGAAAGCTTTTTACCTGAAAGCGTGGTTTCTACTTGTCTAAATTTCCACATTACTACACTTGTAGTTATCAGATTTGGGTCCATTTTGGTCAGTTATAACCATTATGTACCCTTTACCACCTGCTGTAATATAATTGTGGCACAGTAAAAAACATTTGATTTAGAAGGGACTGTACTACTAAACTACTAAAAACAAGCGTTGAAAGCTTTTTACCTGAAAGCGTGGTTTTTACTTGTCTAAATTTCCACATTACTACACTTGTAGTTTCTATTTTGGTCAGTTATAACCATTATGTGCCCTTTACCACCTGCTGTAATATAATTGTGGCACAGTAAAAAACATCTTATTTAGAATGTACTGGAATTGCAATTAGTCTGGTATGCTTTTGTAATTCCGTGTGTCTTTTGTTTGTTTCCAGGTGGTTGTGTGAAGTCTGGTACGATGATGGGGAAGCTCTTGGTGCGGCTGCTCTTTCTGCTCCTGCCGCTCGTCTGTGGTTGCTTGGGGAGTCAGAGGACAGCGCGGGCTGCCTCCATCCAGTTCACCCACTCTGTTTACAATGCCACTATATACGAGAACTCTGCTGCTAAGACTTACTTAGAGAGCCACAACAAAATGGGAATCTACATTACAGACCCCTCCTGGGAGATACGGTACAAAATTATCACTGGGGACAATGAGAACTTATTCAAAGCCGAGGACTACCTGTTGGGAGATTTTAGTTTTTTGCGGATACGGACCAAAGGAGGTAGCACTGCTATTCTGAATCGAGAGGTGAAAGACCACTATATGCTCACAGTCAAGGCATCTGAGAGGAATACTAACATAGAGGCTCGTACAAGAGTCAAGGTACAAGTTCTGGACACTAATGACTTAAGACCACTGTTCTCCCCTACGTCCTATAGCATATCTTTACCGGAAAACACCGCTATACGTACAAGTGTGGCAAAGGTTACAGCTACGGACGCAGACATCGGTACGAATGGGGAGTACTATTACAGCTTCAGGGAGTGGACCGATATGTTCGCGGTTCACCCCACGAGCGGTGTGGTGACACTGACGGGCAAACTGGACTACTCTGAGGCCAAACTGTACGAGCTGGAGATTCTAGCTGTGGACAGAGGGATGAAATTATATGGGAGTAGTGGTTTTAGTTCCATGGCCAAACTTACAGTGAGAGTAGAACAGGCCAATGAGCATGCTCCCGTGATCACCGCTGTGACTTTGGCCCCCTCGGATGCTGACCATGACCCAACATACGCCATAGTGACAGTGGAGGATAATGACCAGGGACCAAATGGAGAAATTGCATCACTTAGTATCGTAGCTGGCGACCCCCTACAGCAGTTCAAGGCTGTTAGAACCAGTCCTGGGAGTAAAGAGTATAAAATCAAAGCGGTCAAAGATGTGGATTTGGAGAGCCAGCCTTACGGATACAACCTCACTTTACAGGCCAAGGACAAAGGAAACCCTCCTCAATTCTCCTCTGCTAAATTAGTGCATGTCACAACCGCACAGTTTAAATTTAGCCCGCCTATTTTTGAACAGGCTATTTACAGAGTCAATCTAAGTGAATTTGCCCCCCTGCACACACCTGTCACTATGGTAACAGCTGTGCCCAAGTATCCCCATCTTAAATATGCGTTCAAACATAAATCAGACAAGAACAGATTTACTATCAACCCCGATACAGGTTTAATCAGCGTGGCAGGACCAATCAATGCCGATTCTACTCCTCACTTTGAGCTGGACGTGATCACCGGCGACAAAAAGGCAGCCACAAAAGTCATTATAGACGTGATTGATGTGAACAACAATGCACCTGAGTTTGAGCAGACGTCCTACAAGGCCAGTGTTGATGAGAACGTAGCAGCCGGGACTAGTGTTTTGTCGGTCAAAGCTACTGACCTCGACAAAGGGGAGAACGGATACGTGACCTACAGCATTACCAATCTCACCCCCCAGCCATTTGTCATCGACTACTTCTCCGGCGTCATCTCTACCTCCGAGGTCCTAGATTACGAGTTAATGCCAAGGATTTACCACCTGAAAGTCCGAGCGTCAGACTGGGGATCCCCTTTCCGGAGGGAGGTGGAGGCATCCGTTACCATCACTCTCAACAACCTCAACGACAATAAGCCCTTGTTTGAAAATGTCGACTGTGAAGTGACCGTGCCAAGGGACCATGGCGTAGGAGAGCAGATCACCACAGTTTCTGCCATAGATGCGGATGAACTACAGCTAGTACGGTACCATATTAAAGCAGGGAATGACTTAGATCTGTTTGAACTCAACGCAAACTCCGGCGTGCTCTCATTGAAGAACCCGCTGAGTGAGGGAGAGGCAGCTAAAGTGTCCTTTCATAGTTTACAAATCATAGCCAGTGACGGAGAACATGAGACGCAGCCAATGTTCATGAATATAACTGTCATCACGGCACGCAAGCCAGTCCAGTTAAAATGTGTCGAAACTGGTGTGGCTACTATGCTGGCAGAGAAGCTCCTCCAAGGCAGCAAAGTGCACACACAGACCGAGCCAGATGACTTTGTGGACATACACTCAATCAATCGGTACACGCCACAATTTGGAGATTCCTTCCCCAGTGCTATTGAAATCACAGAGGACCTCCCTGTAGGCGCACGCATTGTACATTTGAGCGCAACAGATTTGGATAGTGGCTTTAATGGGAAACTTGTGTATGTTATTTCAGGGGGAGACACAGAAAGCAGGTTTATGGTTGAAATGGAAACCGGTTGGCTGCTGGTTTATTCCTCTCTCGATAGAGAAACCACTGACCATTACACGCTCAATATTACTGTTTACGATCTGGGCATACCTCAGAAATATTCATCCCGGCTCTTGGATGTCAAAATCCTAGACACCAATGATAACAGCCCACAGTTTTTGCAAAATTCCTATTCGGTCAAAATTAGCGAGAGCACACCTGTTGGGACGCAGATTATACAGGTGGACTCTACGGACAAGGATAAGGGACCTAACGGGGCTGTGAAATACTCAATTTTGGGCGGTACGGATCATTTCGCGATTGAAGAAGATACCGGTGTAGTTACTGTCACCAAGATGCTGGACCGCGAACTTCAACCTGTTTATGTTTTGAAAATCGCTGCGCGTGACCAGGCAGTGTACGAACCGCAATTAGTTTCTACCGTTCCACTTAAGATTATGTTAGATGATGTTAACGATAACCCTCCAAAGTTTATTCCCCCTAATTACCGTGTCAAAGTTAGAGAAGATCTTCCCATAGGTACTGTGATCATGTGGTTAGAAGCCCACGATCCCGATGTTGGCCCCTCTAGTCAAATACGCTACAGTCTTATTGATAACGGAGATGGAAATTTCGAGGTGGACAAACTTAGCGGAGCGGTACGGATTGTACAAAACCTCGATTACGAAACAAAACAAGTCTACAATTTGACGGCCAAAGCTAAGGACAAAGGGAAGCCAATGTCCCTCTCGTCTACGTGTTTTATAGAGGTTGACGTTGTGGATGTAAATGAGAACTTGTACAGGCCTTACTTCCGATCATTTGTGGAAAGAGGATTTATAAAAGAAGATGCAATTGTGGGGACATCCGTTATGACCGTGAGAGCTGAAGATGAGGACTCTGGAAGGGACGGAGAGATACGATATTCCATTCGGGACGGATCTGGCTTGGGGATATTCACCATAGATGAGCAATCAGGTGAGTCGATTTCCTTTCTCAATACAAAGCAGTGCGAGGATTGGGTTTCTTCTTTGAACAAATTTGCATAAATAGAAAGTTTTGTGCTGCCAGGGTAATTCATATTTGTCAGTGTACGGGACGATGAGGTAAGACGATGCTGCGGGAGACTGCAGGGATTCCCGATTCCAGTCATTTTTCTTGTGCTGCTGAACTGACAGTAGGAACAGATGGAGCAGCTGTCTCTTAGACCTTTGTCGACATTCCTAAGCAGTTGCTGTGGAAATAGGACACTGTGATTTCACCTCCTCCGGCACTGACCTTAGTCTAGAATATTTAAGGAAGGCTCAATTGTTCTGCTGGGATGTTTTTTCTTAGATTAGGGTTAGTAAATTTTAACTTCATTGTAAAAAATGTGCTGTTGGCCGGCTTTCCATGTGTTTTTTCTTATTTTATTGCAGAAAATATGTTAATACCTTTTGAGCTGCCCCAAATGATTTTAACAGCTGACTAAAATTAACTCCAAATAGGCGGTCTGGAATTCCAGGAGTTCCAGCCCAGACCTAGTCGCTTTGGTCCTGGCTCACTCCCTTTTCTTTTTAAACTTGGTAATCACATTCCCGGCCAGCTTAATGTGACTTTTTCCAGTTACGAGTTACATTTCCCTGTGCATATTTAATGTCTAAATGAGGCAGTGAAATCAATGCATAATGCAGTGATTTCTCCTGGCACATGTAACCTCAGAGGTTCAGATCTACATATAAAACAGAAAATGGGATTTATTATTAGGGAACTGCTGACTTTTACCCATGTGTAAGTGCTCTGTGCCTTTAGTGGGATGTATTTTTGAGAATTAGATATATGTGAATTATTTAGTGTGTTAAAAGGAAGTCCCCTTTTAAAACCTATTGGGAGACTGTAGAATTAAAGGTGCAGAAGGCAGAATTTATGGTAACCCCAATGGCATGTCTCTAAAGCACTGAGGCAGTCATGCCATTTTTATGCTTTATGACGTTATTACTAAGACTTGTATCATTAATATGGTGGTAATATAATCTCGAAAAAATGCCAAAAGTGGGTCAAAATATAACAATCAGGGATAAAATATAACAATCAGGGATAAAAGTCCTATATTGAGACCATTTGAGATCCAACGAGACCATTTGAGATCCAACGCTTGTCATAAAGGAAACAAGGTACGAAACTGCTTTGTTACTAATAGACAATATACTGTACATTTCGCCTCTTTAATCTGACAGGAGATAGGATACCTCAGTAAACAGACTCTGTGCTGTCTTCAAACAATGGTTGAGCAGGTGAAAGGTAGCAGCAGGTGAGCAGTATTTGAGTCTGTAGAAGCCATATGGATGTTTGCTAGCTCAGTAATTTGCATTTGTGGCAGAAGGTTTGCCAACATGACACTTCAATTACTTCTCTTAGGGCTCCAGACTAATGCAAGCAGCTTCAAAAATGTATAATAATTGGGCAAATCAAGGTAGTTGGTAATATAATCTGTCTGTTAGTTACAATGTAGTTACATGTTATTACAGTTACACAGTGTATTACATTGTACTTAATGAGGTAGATATAATGTAATTAAGGGATAATGTAAAATAAAGTGTTACTGGTGCACCTTATGCTTTTTTTTACATAGAAAACAATAACTGCTTAAAAATGTCAAATCATATGATTACCTTTCAAATAGGTTACAGTTAATACCAATAAGGCCTAAGCAACAGCCACCACAAAATCAGCTGGCTTAAGTGGATGAAAATCAATGAATAGATTGTACATTGGTAATGTTTGTTGTGGATCAAAGCATGGTGATCCCCACTGGGCCAAAGCATACTTTGAAAAGACGCTATTAGGAGAAAGAATGTGTTGCTTCAGGTGAACTGTCTGAACTTGCTTAGCAGACATAAACACACAATATAAGAGAAGTATCAGGGATGCACACGGTTAACCGGTTAACCGATTAACCACCGTTTAGGACGTAACCGGGTAACAACATGTGGCCCGGTTAACTGCGAGCCTTATTTGTTTCGTCTGTTACATTACATTTCATTGTACTTGTAGTACATTTTTGCACCACTAGAGACCGCCGGTGTGCAACCACCCACTGCTCTGCACTGCGCATGTA
>JAVQKG010293190.1:0-17681 GCA_036025885.1 Hypseleotris bucephala
GAGCTCATGGTTGTGGCGACCAGACCACTGCTTCAGAAGGTTGGAGATCTGGTGCTCAACATCGACAACATTACCATCTGCCTGTCACCATCAGTCCGCAACCTGGGTGTCATTCTGGATTCAACCCTCTCCTTTGATAAACACATTCAATCAGTCACCAAATCCGCCTTCTTTCCCCTGCGAAACCTCTCCTGCCTTCGTTAGTCGCTCCCGGACTCAGTTGCAGAAACACTCGTTATTTGAGGATCTAGTGGTAATTAGCCTGGCCAGCCAGCCTAATGTTTGCCTTCTCTTCTTTCTGGCAAAATTAGTCTGGAACTCCGTTAGCTGGCTGTTTTAGAGGCGGGACTAACAAGCGCAAAATTAACCAATCAGAGAAACTGCGGACGTGACGTAAACTAAACGAAAAGCAGAGTTACCACTGTCAACAATACTTTTAGGGCTGTCAGTTGCTGCGGTTTTAGCAACATATTTAAGTCTTTTAAAACAGAGGAGAGCGCAGTAGCAAACAATCGCTCCGTTGCGGCGGCCATCTTGTTTATTTTGACTAAGGCATTTCAGGAGCAGTATATAAGTCATCACATAAGGCCAGCCCACGACTGTGATTGGCCGGTAGGTCAGAGAATCCTGCTAGAATCCAGCTAACGGAGGTAGTCCAGACTAATTTTGCCAGAAAGAAGAGAGGGCAAACATTAGACTGGCTGGCCAGGCTAGTATTGTTGCAGGTATGAAGGTTTGAGGATTGCTGATAGTAACAAGCACTCCAACATGGCCAAAATGCAATATGCACTATGTCTTGCAAAGTCATTTGCTTATCCAGTCCCATTCAAATACTCCTGAAAGTACCCTCTTTTTAATTGTTTTCACAGGAAACCATCCCAAATTGAAAATGTGTACCAGTTTTTTTCTGTCCTCTTTTCACCATGAGCAAACGCAGAATACCCTATACTCTCACAAAAATACAAGTATTGAAATATTACTCATATGTATCTTGACTCATATCAGTGGGTGGTATTTATATCAATAGCCTAATTTAGTGTCTGTAAATAACTCTTTTGCTGTTGCTGTATATGCCTTGATTGAGTGAGGGGTCTCTGCAGAGGCGGACCACCCCAGTCGCCTACACCTGCCTCAGTCTGCCCTGTGTTTTTAAGCTGCTCTGAATGACGTGATGCTGTATGTTTACTTGTGTAGGTCTGATGGTGTGAACTTTAGGAGGTGAGTGAGACACGAGGCAGCGCTCCAAGGATGTGACGCATTACTGTGGCAGCTCTGCCTGGAGACACTAATACAACACAAACCTATGGAAATGTGTTAGCATGCTACGTTGGAGCCTTGTTAGCATGTTTTATACTGCTCTTTCTGGAAATACTGAATAGCATCAGCCTACACTTACCTAAAATCATGACATGGTGGTTTTTCCTAAATGTTTTTATATGTCGATGAAAATGTCACATCATTTAAAATATAAATAAGTACATGGTACATTTTTAGCTTAATAATGATATTTATATAGCTGCACATACAGTAATACTCTGACTAAGTGTTCATTGAATGTAGCTGGTCCATGGTGGGGTTCAGGGGATAATGATGGAACCATTTTTGTAATGCATATGTCACATTTTAGTATTGTGTTTCAGTAAATTTTGTGTTTGATTTAAATTTTTTCACTTTACCATTTACTGCATTACACCGAATTACACATTGGTGGTGATAAACTATACATCTATAGCCATTTTGCCCTGGGACAGACTGGCAGAGACAGGCAGCCAAGCCACAGACTAATAAAAAAGACTACAAAATAAATACAATAACCTAATCTTGTCAGATCTCAAACTCAATAGAAGTCGATGAATTTAACAAATTACTATGGATATTACTAACAAGATTATGTGCAGAAATTTAAGCCAGAATAATACAGACCTCCCATTGAACCTGTCTGGCCACATCCAAACAGGTCACCTGCCCAGAGCTGGTGCTGGTGAGGGCTGGGTGGTGGACACTGGGTGGTCAGGACAAACTAATAACCACAGTCTGTCTGCTGTTAGCGGAGTGACGCACGCCCAACACGCTAGCGCCACCTCTGTGTTTGGTAAATAAATACTTCTGACCAACACCACTGGCATTACACACAGTAAGTACCTAGTGGAGATACAGTCACACTATTTACTATTGTGTTCACATAACTGTGACTCACTTACTGTCATCTCGAATTATTAATGTAATTTTGACTTAGCCAGCATCAATTATGCTAAAGATTGCACATTTTTGGGATTTGTCAATTTTGTGGGGCGGATCTAGTTCAATTGATTTGGCATTTGCCATTTCAGGAGCAGGACTTAAACAAAATAATAAATATGACAGATTACTTAGATGATAGAACAGGATCATTTTTATTCATTAAGAAAATATAATAGATAATTTCTAGGCTTAGGTATACTCCAAACTTCAGCTGTAAGGCTTATTTTGACTTTATTAGTGGATTTGGTTTGGTCAGAAAACAGTCGGAGGGCAACAGTTGTACTATAATGTGCAGCCAACATCACAGCACTATTTTTTCATCTCATAAAAAGTTTTTAAGTGGTGTTTTATGGGAACTCCCAAAGACTCCAGACATTCTGAAACAAAAACAGAAACACAGAGGCATGCAGGACTAATACCCCTGAATGAAGTGCACCAGAAGGGGGCAGCGCACCTGGGAACGCCTGTGGCCACAAAGAGCCTCCTACATGAGCCAAGTGTGATCCACAATTTCCTGAAACAGAAGAGCGCCCCAAACTGCTCTTCACTCAGTAATAACTACAGGGTTGCCAGGTCTGGGAGTCAAATCCAGCCCAAAAGCAACTTAAAACAAGTACAAGCTTGCATAAAAATAGTCTGTACATAGCCGAATACAGAGTCTAAATACGCAAAATAATAACACTTATAATTGGATATCCAACAGCATTGACTAGATATGCAGTGACAAATACAAAAATTTTTATCATGCTAATAGTAGTCTATTAATTTGCAGGTGACTAAACCAGCAACAGACACTGACATACACTGACGCAATTGTGAAAGCTAAATGACAGGTGATATTTGAGTATGCTTTTTAACATAGTACCAGTACTAAAGAGGAACAAATTCATGTCTAAAACCAAACTCGACAAAGGACTTAATCAAGACCAAATCAGACCTTTCTTAAAGAGTCATTTTGGCCAAAACTCAACCCTTATTTTGACTGTAAATGTTTTGTGAATTTAGTTTCTAGAAATACTATGGATACTGCGATAATAACTTTGCTACATGTGCAGTCCTGCTTGACACTTGCACATAAACTCCATAGAATTATCTGTCTGAGCCCAGAAATGTAACCAAGGAGCAACAGTGCCAACCACTCTGCCACTGTGCCGCCCTTTCAGTATTTGTAAATCATTACTGGAACATTGTTTTGCCAGCTGCATGTTGAATACTCTATTTCCACTTGATTTGACATTGTGGGCGGGTGGTGCTAGTCTTAGTACAGTATTGGTCTGATTTCTCAGCACTTTGTGAAATGACCAGATGTCAAACATGTTGAACTGGGTCACATTCCTGGGCACCACAATATTTAGCCACGGCAATCACTTACAGTCAAACGAGAAACTCCTCACTCATGAGCAGTGTCAAAGGAGTCATTGTACTCTGCACTGGCACTGTAATGTACACCATTTAAAACATATAGACACATTTACTACAGTTAACTTTTTAATAAATATTAAAAAATATCCACAAAATTATTGTGGCTAATCTATGAATAATAATAATGCATCGATTTTATATAGTGCTTTTCTCGACAGCCAAAGACACTTTACTGATTATTTACATTATTCATTCTGTCACACCCACAGTGGTGGTAAGCTACTTGTGGAGCCAAAACAGACCCTACGGCCCCTCTGACCACTACCAATCACACAACCGGCAATGTGGGTTAAATGTCTTTCCCAGCGACACAATGACAGTATGCGCTGGGATTGGGATTTGAACAGACAACCTTCCAGTTGCAGAGCGGACACTTACTCACAGCACCACTATATTGATTCTAGTGTACCGCTATATTGCCTGTATGTCCGAACCCGTGGGTGGCATGTTTGTCTTAGCCGTGCATAAAGGTGTGCTGCTGCAATTGAGTGTGGAGCCTGGTCGCTATGTCCCATAATCACTGTCAGATGTGAACCAGAATTCAGTTTAGTTTAGTTTATTCAGACACACACACACACAAAAAACAGAATTCTTACCATCGTCTGGAGCAGTTTACAAGATCACTGAGAAAAAATCCACCAAGTCCTCAGCTTTGTAGTCTACAGAACGTGTGAGAAAGAAAATACAAGGCAAATGACACAGCTGTAGTGGTCAGCCAGCAGAAGCACATTCAACATAAAACCAGTGGGGTTCAGCAGACCATGTACATCAAGAACCAGCTCTCAAAATATTTGGCCTTCCAAGTACTATTTAATGAAGGAAGGAAAGGTAAATTAGGGATTTAGCCAGATCTAAACCAGGACTAAGACAGGAGAGAATGCAGAACTAAGCCAGGTATGAACAAAAACAGGACTGGACAAATGCTAAACCAGTTCTCAATCAGGTCTCTAAATTGAACTAAGAAAGGGCTAAATTAGGAATAAGGTGAATTTACAAAGCAGGACTAAAGGTTTGGAGCATAAACCAGGTACAAAGAAAGGACTAAAACAGAACGGAACCAGGACTGAAAAGGGATTAAGGAAAGAGGCACGTTTTAGTAGGACTAAGTAAGGTATGATGCAACCAGATCCCAGCGGGACTAAACCAGGACTAGACAACCAGAACAAAAGCTATTAACTACTAAACCAGGTCTAAATACTCTGACTAAATCACATGTGTGTATATATTACACACATTTTATTCAACGAGTTGCAGTAACTTATCCCAGCAACTATGAGCCTTAGGCAGGGTACACTTTGAATAATTTGAGTGTTGCAGGGCTGAGATAGGCGCTTACAACCAGCCAATAATCATTCATTCGGAACATTTACCTATTCTCCTAACATGACTTTTAATGGTGGGAAAAAGTTAAAGAAAATCTACAGTAACACGTTTTATGGCTCTATGAATTAAACATGAATATGAGACATTCCCTCACATTTCCTATTCAAATTTGTCCCACTTGTATTTGTCCCATCCCAGTGTTTTGACCACGCGCTCCACCCTGCAGTACATCTGAAAGTGATTAAGGTTTAGCTGCCTTTAACATAATGATTCCATCTACGTTCATGTAAGAGTCTGACTGGTCCCTGGAGTCCTGCTGTAACAGTGGCGCCATTCTTCTCTCTACGTCCCAACTTTACAGGACATTATCACTAATCACCTACTCGCTACGCACCTAAAACAGTCTCAAGGGTTGCATAGTGGCAGAGTGGTTAGGCCTCCTGCGGCTCAGCAAGAAGGTGGCAAGTTTGATTTTCGGGCCAGCTTAAAAACAATCTCTCCTCCCTGTGTTACTATGGGTTCATGGATACTGGGAATTGTCTGGATATATATTTGCCTAGGAACAATCGTCTCTCAAAACTTCACTGCCTGATTTATTTTGTATATAAGAAAAGATAATTATTTTGACAATAGTATAGCATCAAAGAAGTCATCTGAGAAAAAATGACACTGAGATTCTCTGTGGGCTGGATTATAGAGTGCAACAGTGCCCGCCCCCCTATGGTTCCAGAGGTAAAATGCCATATCATTTTTGCCATAGACTTTTTGAAAAAACTATATTTAAAAGTTTAAAAGATTGATGGAGGCTAATCAGCTGCAGTATGTGGTAACTCACAATTATAGCATGTTTTTAGTTTGAAGATAATTGAACTATGATTGTGGCTTACCACATACTGTAGCTAATTAGCCTCTATAGATCTTGTTAAAACTCTTAGAATATGGATTTGTGTTTATTTAGAGCCTGGGACATATTTTTTCACTATCCAACCACAAGCTTCCTGAGGACAGGACTGCTGTAATTGGTCGATCAACATCCATCATCTATGTGTCTGTGAGTGAGTGTGAAGCCTCTAAATGGCCATTTTCCCCTCCTAAGGCCTATAGTCTAACCTAACTGGCTATTGTTGTAAGGCTAGGCTCTACTCATCAGAACCACATACTGGAATGAGTAAAATAAAATAAATCAATTTAACCGTCTTTTAGCATACGTGTGCTGTGAATACTGACTGTGGCCCCTCCCTGTGAGCCCCCATCTGCAGTCCCCTGGAACCGAACAGTCACGGCTGTGTGCACTGCTGATTAACTAGAACCTGACGCCAAGGGCTGTTTCGTCTTGTGTTTCCAGAGAGAGGATGGGAGTCTCTCTGTGCTGTTAGCTTATCTGCTGATGTGAAGCTAACATGAAAGATGCTAGTAGATTCATCAAAGGTACCCTATTATGTTAACTCGAGTTTACCAAGCTTTCTACCATTATCAAAGACATACCAGAGTTGTACTTTGTATATAAATCCTGTTTGCTGAGACACTGATCTTCTCAATAGCTGAAAAACACAGCTGTCAAGAGACTTATAAAGAGAGGAACAGAAGACCCATGCTGCATCATTAGTACACGTTATTGAGACAGTGCTAATGTTAGAATTGTTAGGGAAAAAATGCTTTTTATGACCTTTTTCTATTATGTCATAATTATTGTTGTACTTAAGTCCTTGCCCTGGCCTCTACAGACTACAGACAACCCTATTTACATCATAGACTACAGCTATGAGACTTTTGCCTAGCCAAGAGGTAAGGCCAAATTACTACAATGAGGCAGCTAATTTGCCATAGACTTTGGATGGAGAAAAGTAGCACCACATATAATAAAAGAATAATGATATGGTGACTAAATTTGAGTGAAAATGTTGCCAAAGCATTTTTTGATCTATCAATTTTAATCATTTGACATGACCTCACTAAAGACTTCCCCACAGCAACAACCCTGGAATATCTTACTCTTTTTGTCAATAACTTCATGCAAAATAGCTCAGAAAGACTATCCAAACCTCGCCAACTCCCTTTTTTTTTACCTCTTTCTACTTCCTAAAGGAGGAAAGCCATGACCTAGTGTATACTGGCAGCCGTGAGATGATTTTTTTCTCTACAGGAAGAAGAATGGACATGGTTCAGAGGTTGGGGCTTGTAAAAACACAGCTCCCAGCGTATCACATTGAATATAAAAGTGCTGCATGTGGTGTGCATTTGGGTCCTATACTATACTTGCACAGCCACACCTCACATTAATGCAGAGTAAAGTACAAATGTCACTATAGGGAGGCATTGGAATGACTGGGAAAGTTGGACGATATGCCTAAAGTTTCAGAGCTTTTCATGATATGTGTTATGACTACCTGCCTAATATGTATAGCTCAACATACAACAAACTATGATGCACCTTTTATGACACCTTTCTATTAGATTCAGCATAGCTTCTTCAGCAATCTGAGCTATAGTTAGTTGGATTGGATGGCATTGGACATTCTTCACTCTCCACGCCGTCGCAAGTCGCCAATTCTCAACTGATCCCTTCTTGGTTGAATCAATTTTGATACTGACCAATACAGACCAGGAACACCCCACAAGATCTGCAGTTTTAAAGAAGCCGTGACCCATGGCTAGCTATCACTGTTTAGCCCTTGTCAAACTTGGTCAAATCCTCATGCTTGCCCGTTTTTCCAACTTCTAGTTATATTTAGAAAATGTAAAACACGATGACAAGACACAAATGAGCATAAAATGCACTAAAATCTAAGAAGTAACAACTAAAAAAAAAAAACAATCTCAAATTTGTAGTTTTCTGACTATTATTAATAATAATAGTCATAGTAATAATAATAATAATAATTAATTATGCTTTTTTTCACACTTTAGCTGCACTGATTGATAGTATGCAGAAGGAATGGAGACACAGGTCTACATTTGAAATTCAAGGTCAAAATAAAAAATGTGCTGCATGGTTTTGAAGTAGAGAGAACGTGTGTGAGAACGTGTGTGGGAAAACTACTTTGAAAAATATCCCAATTGCAAAAATCGAAATGAATGAGTAAAATTACGATTAGCTGAAGTTACTGTATATCCAGAAATCAAAATTGAAGAAGGTTAAAATCAGTCATTTAGACTTGGGTTTAGAGTTGACGTTTCTTTCCAAATAGAAACCCAAGTCCAGATGACTGATTTTAACCTTAATCAACTTTGATTTGACTTCCTGGATAAATGAAATGAACCTTCACACAAAATATTAATATTACAATATTCAACATGATTTTTTACTGTGTTCCTATTGTGCAGTCCTACTTTTCGTATACATTAAGGGAGAAACAACTATCTAGGAAAAATAATATTACATCTAGTCTGGCCTTAAGGTTGAAGGACTGCTTCATGTCTACAACCATCCTCACAAAGACAGAAATGCGAGTGTGTGTATGTGTGTATGTGTAAGTGTGTGTGTATATGTCTGTGTGTGTGTGTGAGTGTGTGTGAGTGTGCTGGGGTTGAGCTAATGCGTAGTCATGTGTTTGATGGTGTTTGGCTGCAAATCTACAGGGGCCTGTTAGGGACATCTGGTCTCTCTCGGACTCTTGTTGATTTCATTTTTCTCCCGTTTGGATCCGCCTGGCCTGACTCAGTGTTGGGCATCTGGTGAGTGATGTTCTTTAAATCACATAATCCAATCTGCAAACAGCCCGGCAGTAACAGCCATGACCATCTATGGATCGTATCAGGGAGGTCTGCCTGTGGCTAATCTCGGACTGGGATATGAACTGGAGAAACTGGGAAAAGAGGGGATTAGGAAAAGCTGGAGGTGATAACTTACTCCTATAGACAAATTGGACTAAAAATAATGTTTAGTGTGTGGTGTAGTTTTCACATAGGCTAAATAAAATATTTGATTGGTCCAAGCATAGCATAAAATTTACAGCAAAACGACATATTCAAAGCAGTGGAATTTTACTCTGATGTTGTTCAAAGAAGATCTGCCAAGTACATTCAAATCCATTCTCATTTTGTTCCCAATATCAGTCTCTACAATATCCATAATGAATCCATAATAAATGAAAAAAAAAACATTTAATTATCAGTTATGTTCTGATTCAGTCTTGGTTTAGTTCAGTCCTGTTTAAGTTTTTGTTTAGACTTGGTTTAGTCCTGTTTGTGTGCTTGTTTAGTTCTGATTTCTAATATCTTGACCCAAAAGTAAAAAGAAAAATCAATAAAAATTGTAAATTTTCAAGACGATAGCATCCAAAGCTATAAAAAACTACTACTGGTATATTCAAGCTCAAGTTCATTTGACCAACATTGACACTGGCTATCGATACTGTTTAATCAGTGCCACACAAAGAGTCCCAGAGGCCAGCTTCTCATCTGCAACAATAACCCACTCGTCAAAAGGCAGTGCATAAATCCAGTCGACATGTGAGTGAAGAAACAGGCCTGCGTGATTCGATTGTACATGCATCAGACGCAAGATCGCAGGGACACAACTCAATTAGGCCCAGAACAGATTTAATCAGCGTGGAGTAATGACTTTGGAAAACACATTGACTAGCATCAGATGAATTTATGTCTGAGAGAAGGGTGTGGTCAGGACGGCCAGTGTTTCCACAGGGTCACACAAAGACTGGACCGCAAGTGGTGTAGAATGTGGCCAAGTAAGGAGAGGGTGATGTGGTGAAAATGTGATATCACAATTTTGTTAAGATCAAAGACTACTGCTATCAGTTTCATCATAAAAACGTTTTAACTACAAATTCAATGTACATTATATCCAATTCAATATTCATTATCATATTAGTTGTATCACGATTCAACGATCTTCCTAGTAGATCGTCATAACTTTCTATCACAATTTGATTTTTTACCTCCATTTTGACCCACCTTTGGCAAAAAAATAGACAAGTAATGTATCTTTTGCTTACATTCCACTGACTATTATGGGCCTCAGGCAGGATACACTCTGGACAGACAATGGCCAGCTGCAGGGCTGAGACAGAGACAGACTCATTTATTCACTTGGGACTATATAGAGTCAAATTTTTGGATGTATGCATGAACCCATTATTTAGTTAGACTGAAGTAAATTGATATTATGTGTATGGTGACTGTACAATTTGTAAGAAGAGCATTTTATATATATAATTTTTTTTATGTAGACTTTTACCGGGTTTTATTGCCAAAACATTCTCAATATAGGCAATTCCTCCAGCATATGTAGGCCTACATCCTGGCACAAGATATGAAGATGGGTCCTTGTACATTGTCTGACAGTCATCCACTGCCCCTGAGCGGCATAGGAAGATGGGTCAAATGCAGAGGACTCATTTCCTTTTTGGGCCAAATGGTCTACTTTAACCTTAACAAAACAGCCCTAAAAGACTTTTAAAAATGTTGTTCTTGTCATTCTAAGGCTAAGTCTAATTTATCTTTGCCTTTGGGTAATTTTTCAAACAACAAATTTTAGAAGTATTTTTAAAAGTCTGTCTCCTCCACAGCTCAGAGCGGTCTAGGTCAGATCTGAAGCCACTCTCTGAACTCCACCATGACTTCACTGGCTCTGAGGCAAATCCCTGCTCTCCGCTGGAATGGCACCTCAAAAGGAGGCACCATGGAAATTGGGGCTCTCAGGTTCGGAGGGCAGGATGGATGAAATTGTCTAAAAGTGCTTCCAGATGGACCTGTCCCCCGGTCGAGCCCGCGCCCCCCACTCATCACTCCATCATCAGGTCTCTCTCTCTTTCTTTGAGTAAGACGCAGCTCTGGTGATGACTGTGGTTTGGAATTTGACAAATCAGCACAACAAGGCAGAACCATGTACCATGAAATAAAAGTAGTTCAAAGAAAAGTAAGAAAAAAAAGAGGAATGCATCATCAGGATTTAAGCATATGTCTGTAATCTAAATGTGGAGTCTGCATGTCCTCCTTGTGTTACTGTGGGTTTTCTAGAGACAAGACATGCTAATTGTTTTGTTTTATGGTCAAGTCCTATATTCTATTTGTTAAATGTACTATATGTCACGTCCTGTTCTGTATTTGTAGAGTTATGCAAAAAGAAAAAGAAAAAAAAGAAGAAGGATGTCTGTCAAGGTATGTCTCTGTTGTGTCAACCCTGCAACTAAAGTAAATGTCTACTGTTCAAGGAGTACTCCGCTCCAGTCACTGTCAACCTACTATGACAGAACAATTAGTATTAATAGCATTTGCCTCCCTGCAAGAAATGTGTGGGTTTTATACTTGGGTTGGCTGACTTCTATGTCTTTGGATGGAGTCTGTATGTCCTTCCTGTGTTACCGTAGGTTCTTCCAGGGTACTCTGTTTTTTTCATTCACTGCCTGACAACATACATGGATAAAGAGAATTGTTGGATTGAAATTGCCCAGTCTGAATAAATGTGTTAGTGAATTATAGTCTATTTGCATATGTCACTCCTTCCCATTGTCCAGGGTATACCCCACCTAAGGCCCATAGTTCCTGGGAGAGGCTCCAGTCAAGAAAACGTTCACCTAATAGGCCAAGGGACGAAGAAATCATCTAATCCAATTTATTTTCCAAGATAATACTTTAGTTTGCATTGGGAAAATCCCCTCAGTTTTACTCAATGGCCAAGGTGTTATTACTTAATCAGTGTAATATGTCTAGGATTAACTGCAATAAGAAGCACATCTAGAGAGCACTTATAAAGAATCAGTGGAGCTATTACTAATAAACCAGTGTTGAGAAGCCAAGAAAGTCATGATAATTAATCTGAGAGGACTGGAGATGTGACCTGGAACTACTGAGAAGATGAAATCAGAATAGCAGGAACCTCCACCCTACAGCTATGAAATCTGGGTTTTAGTTTATAGACATTTTTATATTTTTTAGACATTTGAATAAACTCCTAAACCAGCCATGTCCTTTCCTATCATGTTTAGTACACAAAACAAGAGCAAGTAATGTTGTATTTAGGTAAAGTTCAATGAAAGCCAGGGTGTTAGTTGCTTGTCAGTGTCAGCTCTGCGACTAAGTGGTGATAAACCTGGATAGAGCATACAGTTCTGGGATTGGTTTAACTTCTTCTTCAGGGATGAGTGAAATATTGACAGACAACTATTCACTCTCACATTCATTCACAAATTTAGGCAAAATGTCTCCAAACACATCTATGTCTTTGGGTGGTGGAAAGAAGCCAGAGAAATCTCATGGTAACACAGGGAGGTCTTTTCTGTGAAGGCTCATTTCATTCATCGTTAGTCAAATCAAAGTTGAAGAAAGTTAAAATCAGTCATCTGGACTTGGTAATCTGGTTTAGAGTAATCCACAATACCCTTGCTGGAAGGTAAGAGCACTTTGCCACCTTGTCCCGTTGAATGAATTTTGATAACTTGTAAATATTTGGTGCATTTAAAACAGCTTAATAAAAATATAACTTTGGGCGCTTAATGTTTCTAAGGCAATAAGTTCTGTACTTTTTAAGTTGTCACATATTATATTGTAATAAATCACTGTAAATAAGTTGAAGAACCTGCTGCTCACTCATTTGAAGATTACTATCATTTCTCCTTGCGTCTTGGTCGAACATTCAAAGTATTGTCTCTGAGAATGTTGATGCCAACTCTTCATGTCATTGTTCAAAGACACACATGAAAAGGAGGAGTGTCTGAACTGTGAGCCCTGGTAAATGATAGAGCAGTCCATTCTGACCCTAACATGACATTAGCCTCAGGGATAGGATATGTTATAGAGAGAAATGTGTGCAAAAGCAAATCTAGTTAAGTATAGGTGAGGTAGACAGACTGAGGCTGCCCATAGATTATAAATAGAGTCGCGCCAACTGAGGGCCAGAAATTTAAATGATGCGTGTTCCCTTAGCACAGTTCTTAATACATTTTAATAGCTTGAGCTGCTACTTCCTAGAACTCTTTCCATATTAGATTGCATTAGACTGGTCGTCTGGCCACTGTCGTCAATGGGGTTGTCAGAACTCTGGGGCTGCCCAATGTATTCTGGCAGTTATCAGCAAACAGGTGACCACAAGAAATTGAGATTATCACAGGCTAAGCTAAGCTATCAGACACCCACCCACCGAAAATTGAGGTGTCTTGCAAAAAAGCCCCCAAATTGTTGAGATTATAGTAGATACTGTAGTTCTTTGTTTGAAAATCTTAGCTATTCCAGCATTTAAAAATAGCATTGGGGGTTTGGCAGTGTAGCAACCCACCATAATGACTATACAGGAGAAAAATACAACTTCAAGGACAACTAAGAATTTATAGAGAGCCATGTTTCAACTTCACTTGATATTTCAATTTGACAGGAAACACTCGGCAGATTGGCCTTTTACTGTTCCACTTACCTGGATAGGAACTAGAGCAGAAACATCCAGTGATCTTCATAAATGGCCAAAATCTAACATCCTTAAAATTATTCTTACTTGAAATGACATTGACACCATATTTGAGCATATACTAATTTGAAGCATTATCTATTTCTTCTGAAAACTCATAGTTGGGGGCCTTTTTATCATCTTTTGCTATAGTATGTGTGTTAAATATGATTATTTTCATTGTGTGAATTAATGCCATTTAAGTGTAATCATAGTTTAATCTGGAGACTTTTATGTTTCTGTTAGGTAGCTTCCATTTGATGTGTAGACTATTTAGTCCTGATTTAGGATTTCAGAGTTTTTACCTAGTTAGTTATGGATTTAGACCTGATTCTGACCTGGTTTAGACAAGGTTTAGACCTGGTTTAGTCTTGGTTTAGTCCTGGTTTTGACAAGACTACTACAAGTACTTGGGACAATACATTCTTTGAGGTGGTACTTATAGGTATAAAAGTTTGTGACCCACCGCACTGACACATTTCAACATATGGCAAAGTGTAGTGTCTTGCCCAAGTACACAACAACAATGTGCATTTGTCAGTAAATAAAAACCAACAACCTTCTGCTTCCATCTAGGAGTCAAAGCCAATTCTTCTCAACTGTCAAGAGCCTGTATAATGATATTGTCTTCCTCTTCACTGAACATCAACAGCTGCTTTTGTCTGTATGTGAGCTGTCAGATTCTATCATGTCAATACTGTGTGCCCTCAAGTAATTCATGAACAAACATTGATGCCTTTCAATTTGATATGCACCAATAACACAATATCAGACCTTATTAAAACCATGTGACCATATCTTTTTTATCATTATTCCACCGAAGAGCTAGCGTAGCATGAGAAACGTGCACCGCAAAGTGGGCCGGTTTGCATGTGTCAGTGAATTCTTGTCTCAGCATATCAAAGGAGCTAAGGCAATAGATCACAACTTGCAAAGACGGAAAAAAAAAGTTGAGAAGATTTTTGAAGCAGTGCTAGCGTTCGAAGACAACAAAGTGGAAGCCAATGGAATCCATGTGTCGGTCATGTCTTATAGTGCATATGCCGAGATTGTAAGTGCAGGGACTTACGGGAAAATGGGGGATTGTTTTTGTAACACAGCTGGGCCTCAGGTCAAATGCTCCAGAGTTTTGCACATGACACAGAATAGCTTATTAAAGAGCTATAAATCCAGACATGACAACACCCACACAACCCGTTTAGCATTCAACCTGTAAGTGGGTCCACCTAACACCTGAGAATACTTTAGTGCAGTGGTTTTACTATGGAAATTTGATAATAATCGCAGCTACTCAGGACTAGCCAAAATGATCAAGTTGCATAATTCTGTACTTTGCATGTATGACAATAACGTAAGGTGACCAGATGTCTCTATTAAATTGGGACAGTCCCAATTTGAGGCTTCTTGTCCCATATCTGCTAAGACACTCATTTGTCCCAGTTTTTTACAAACCTTGCCCCAGTTTTTCCCATTTTGACCGTTACAAAATAAAATTTTTATGTTTGCCATTTTTTATGTACTTCTGTAGTTTTTATCACTTCCTAAATACAGATGTACCATGATTTGAAAAAAATACTAATAATTCGGTACTGGTGTTACTCAGGGTTTTTCAAGAGTAATAAAGTTCTGTTTTAGACCCTGTTTAGCCCTGATTTTGTACTAGTAAAGCCCAGATTCTGGCCTTGTTAGGTCACCGTTCAGGCCTGGTTTAATTCTGGTTTAGTCCTTGTTTAGTTAAATATGGTTAAGTCCTGGTTTATGCCTGATGCTTGTCAGCTTTTAATGCATCATTTCGTTTTTAATCTAGTTTTAGTCCTGCTTTACTCTCATTTTAGTCCAGAATATGTCTATCTCTCTATCCCGTTTTATGTGTTCTCTCCAGCTTCCTCCCACCAAGACATGCATATGACTCTAAATTTGTCCTATAGTGAAATTGAATGAGAGTGAGAACGAATGCTTTTTTATTATACATTTCTGTATCAGCCTATGCAACTTTCTGGCCATTATCCAAGCTGTACCCCACCTAAAACCCATAGTTGCTCATTTACTCCATTCCAAATCGAACATAAATGTTGACATAACTATTTCTTATCATCCCCTAAAGGTACCACAAATAATGCATATCACAGACCTTTGTAACAACAGCTAAGCATTGCGATCAGATGCAGAGCCAGATAGAGCGTGGAATGTGTCGATAAATCACACTGACATTATAATTAAGAAGAGTTGGATGTTTGTGTAAAAAAGGCCCAGGGCATAGACTGCTATCTCCTCAGATCACTATCAAGCCCATCTCCAAGTGAGGAAATTGGACATTAGAACTACAGCAATCATCTGCATGAGTAATGGACTTCTATCTCCCCAACCCTTAACCCTTTAAGTACAGGCCAAGTGACAGCTGCCATTAATATTCAAGCCACTTTTTTGAAAGAAAGTTTGTCAGTTAAAAATGCACACTTTTTAAAAACAGCTTAAGAATAGTAGTGGGTGATATGCTAAAAATATAATACAATTGTATTAAGCCAAGATTGTGATTTTGATTTTATCACAATTTAGGTTGAGCTTGAATTTTCTGCCTTTCACAGAAGACTACTGCTACTTAAAACCATTTTCACTACAAATCCATTGTACCTCCAATCCAATAATAATCAGAACACTTACAATACAATAAATCTTCCTTTTTTATAAATATGAACTGGCAATGGAGAATAGAGCATAAATGAATGCGCTCTATCACGATTCAATGATCTTCCCAGATTAGCTCAATCTTCATGACGTCAAATCACAATTCAGTTTTGCCCACCCCTACTTCAGAATCAATGAAGTGGCAAAAAGAGATGTTGTGGAGTGAATAAAGCTTCCTTTGCCTCCCCTTTTTTCTGTTATTGAAAAACAGGCAAAGATCTGTGCAGTGATCCTATGTCTTTGTCCCTAGAAGTCTCAGGTCAGGTCACATGTCTCATGAGTAACACCAAAGCCTCGTAACAGGCTATTAAAGAATGGCAAGAGCTCAAAGAAATAAAAAAATGCCAAACTGATGTAGACCTGGTGTTTTGTGTTTGAACTTGTCCATTATGTAGGATTACCATTAAGTCTATTCTAGTCTAGTCCATTAGGTTTTCTGTGGGGGTAGTTCTGTAGAAAACAGGTAATCAAAACAACAGCAAAAAAGCTTTTTTATATAGCTATATAAAAAAGCTAAGACCTCCGCCAAGGCAGCAGTTTTGAAAAAATCCTGGATCAAGACCATGATTCAGATCACTCCCAAAATGTAATCAATCGCTCTCTGGAAATGTCATCCAAATCCGTTCAGTTTTTGATTAAAGTAGCAATGCCATTCTTTGAAAATGCCTAGATTTAGATGGTGATCCGAATCCGTACCAAAATGTAATCACTTCTTCCCTGAAAATGTAATCAATTTTTTAAAGAAAAGTCACATACAAAAAGATGGACATGGACGAACAGCGCCAAAAACATAAAAAAGTAGTACAGTCCCCTTTAATGTAGTCAGCCTAACCCTCTGACTATAGCCACCAAACACACCACAACAATCACAATCATGCATTTGTCAAGATGGGTAAAATCTATTACCCGAGGACACAACAACCGAATGAACAAGTCAGATGGAAATTGAACCACCAAAATTCAATTACTGTAGAAAGCTTCCATACCATAGAAGGTTTTGCAGTTTATTTTAGATATAAGAGCAACTGGCACTTCAAGCAATGGAAAACAGTATGTAGTATGAGGCCTCTTTAACTGTGGCGGTTCTGTCTCTCCATGAACTCCCTTTACTCTGGACAGGCACAAATTGAGTTTGTTTTTGTTAAATCTGCTATTCTTGGAAGGCCATATTAAGCTTGGGCAATGTGATTTGAATTTGCAACTGCCCGTATCAGACACCTCGCTTCACATCACGAGAAGCTGTGAAGAGTCAGCTTAGCCTGGTACACACATGCACACACACACAAAACATACACACCAGTGGCGAGCGGTGACTTTTTACTCTGGTCATGTCTTAACTCTGTGCATCGCATTTTCGCTAAAAAAAATGTGTTGGTTTTTTTATGAATAAAAACGCATAGTATGGTTTTTAACTACTATATCAACTCGATTTTGATAGACACAATCACACGTTGCCCCAGTGTTACCAAGAAAATATGTTGGAATTTACAGCGTAAAGATTGACAAAATTAAATAGGCTAAATATTTAGAACACAGTTTGATGCGCACAGCCGCACACACAGTAATGTAACCACCTACGTAGTCACTCAAATGACACATGAACATGCCCACA
>JAVQKG010293204.1:0-18315 GCA_036025885.1 Hypseleotris bucephala
TTTGTCTATTTTCATTTAGTATTACTGCAGATTGGTGTAAATTCACCAAAAAAAATAAAACAAACTTGATGGACAGTATTTGGATCAGCCTGACTTCACTAATGAATTGTATTTGTTTAATGCAGACAATTGTGACACTTTCCTCAATTTTGACTATGTCCAAAACTTCCACCTCCTCCTCATTCACATTCATTCACCCATCATTTTTCTCCTAAAACTACTCACTTCCTGTCTCCATCTGTTGCTCCCTGTCCCAACTGCTCATCTCTGGCCTATCTCTTGTCAGTGTGACCTCATTTCACAGTCTGGGGTTGGCACACGTGGTTTCATTGACGGCAAAGTTTTGGCAAAGTCTCTTCCATCATTTCCTCTCACACCATTTATTATCTGGACGACTTCCCAGGACCCAACTCACACACAACTTCAGCGAAAGAATATCCAAACACACAAATATTCGTAAAGTGTGAGAACTTCTACAGCGATCTCTTCCACCCCAGATGTTCCTCTTGGCACCTCCGCAGGTTCAGCTTCAGGGGCCGGCCCGGGTCTAAGGGGGGGCAGAGAGGGCCAAACGGGGCCCCAGAGCTGTGATGAGAGCTTCCTTTGTGGGAAACAAAGCATTGTCTGTGCTGGGAAAGGCAGTGGGGATGGGAACAACGCCCAGAGCTGGACACTGAGCAGTCCACAATGTGTTTATATGGAGAGTGTGGGAGAGAGAGTGTTGAGATATGAAGACACTAGTTCATGGTGAATCATGAGATGGACTCTGATGTTGTGTGAGGGTCAGGGCCAGAGGGCAACAATAAACTCACAATAGACCTCAGAAGGAGAAAGGTTGAAGATCACTAAGTTAGCTTTAGATGATGGGCTTCTGCTTTGAAACTAGAGGAACTGCGGGTTGCTACTACTCAGTCTTCTAATAGTTATCTGACCTAGACCAAGTTGAAGAGGCATCCATACAAGCAGAGATGTCCAGACTCCCCCCTCCCCAGACATTTCCTTTAGTAATAACATAATAATCGTATTGCCAACCATCCCTCCAACATTTCCAGCCTATTTGCTATCTACTTCAAACTCTTGAGCTAATTTGAATAACCAACAAGTAAAGCTTCATCTAAAGTCTAAAAACAATAATTGTGTGTGTGTTTACCTCCATAATGAAATTATTTATTATTTATATTTTTCTTTTAGATTATGAGGGTAAAAGTGGTTTGCACTTCTTACTTAGAGAATGTGGATCCTATCTGCCTAAGGCCCATAGTTGCTTGGCTATATGCTCCCACCTGCCGCACAACCCTTATGACATAGCCTAAGTAGAAGTAAATCAAAGAATTATTCACGTTAACTAGAAATGCAAAACAAGCCTATTTTACCAAATTAAATAGTCGACATTAATTGGAAAAATCTTCAAAATTACAATCACAATATTATACGTCACCTGAGGATTAAAGTGTTTTTGTGGCGACCAGCAGTGAACCGCCCGCTCCTCCCGGCTCAGTTTGTCTTTGAATGTGATAAGATACGGCGCTGATGAAGGACCAGGAAGCACAACACACAGGGGCTATTTTAAGACTTTGGGAACGGTCGCCTGTGAAGTTGGGAAAAGTTGGCATGAGGCAAAGAAAAAGTGGGCTCTTGCAAGTGTGCGTGAGTGAGCGGGTGGAGCGCTGAGGGCGGTGGGAATGCACTGGGAATGTCACAAAGCCAAAGAAGGGGAAAGAATGAAAACAAAACAGCAGAAAGCGGTGGTATATGCCCACAGAACAAAGATTGAGAGAGGGGTTTTTTAGTGTATAATTGGCCTTTTCCTCCAGGGTCCCAGACTGAGGGGCTGGGAGCAGGAGACAGGGGGGAACCACAAAGATGCCCGCCTCAAAAAGAACAGAAATAGGACTCCAGGAAGATATTAGGACTTCTGAGGTGATGTGGGAAGCTCAGTGCAACTTTTAATTAACTGTTGCTTCACATGTAAAACTAAAGACTCACAACTAGTACCAGACGCTAGGAAACCCCCAGACCCTGTACTTAAAGGGATGTCACGAGATTTAGACTATACGGTTAGGAACATAAATGTCTTTGAATTTCTCACATGAAAACATAAGAAAAGTTATTATGGCATGTTTTGTTTTGGTCTTTTTCAGACCTGATTAACCTCTGTCCTATTTCTGGTTTACACTTTATCTGGTATAGCCCTGCTGTTGAGACATGATTTAGTATCGGTTTGGTCCTAGTTTAGCACTGGTTTAGTCCTCTAGTCAGTCCTACAAAGTCCTAGGTTAGACTTATTTTAGACCTCTTGCTGGTTTACTCCTGGATTAGAGTTTTGTCATTTGGACCTATACCCATGTTAACCCCTTGTTTTTGCCTTGACTTAGACCTGATATTTGTTGCAAAACTCAATGGCTAGATTCTAGTAGGTAAGTTTTGCTTTGAATCTGTAAGACCATTTCTTTAGTGTCTTCTTCCACTTGTTCCTTTTTTGTATTGTGAGTAAAGGCCACTATAAGGTACACCCTGGATGTTGGGCATTTAGTCGCAGGGCTGATACAGTGAGCAGTTTTCAAACGGCTTAAACCTAAATTTACACCTCTCAAGCTTTGATTTTATCCTGGTTTAGATCTATGAATTGTATACCAAGTTTAGTTCTCATTTAGTCCCAGTGCAGCCTAAGTTTACACCTAGTTTAATTCTAGAAGCATTTCAAGGGGCTGTTGCCGCCTTAAAATATGTCTAACCACACCCCTTCCTATATTCTCTGTTGTCATATTTGATTTAAGATGAGCGTGACCCTAAGTTTTGTGAAGAATGTGTGTGTCCACTTTGTAAACCGCGTCTGGAAAACCCCGATCTTTTAAAAACTGCAGAATCTGTCCCTTTAAAGCCTCTGAAGCTGCTGTCTCACAGTTTGTTTAGCTATTTCTGTAGAAAACACACACAGACCTAAGAGGAGCCGGACTCTCTCACAGTGAGGGTCAGAGAAAGTGTGCTGGTTTTCACTTACCGCTATTGAGTTTTACTATGTTGGTGTGAAGATGACTGATTGCTTTTTACACATTGGTCATATCAATACAAAAAGTACATTAAAAAACAACTCTCAGCACTTGTTTTACCCAATTAGGCTGTATATGTTTTTATTGCATTTTTTCATACACCGTTTGACTAGTTACCTTTACTTAAAAAATTAGGAAACCAGTTGTCTTAAAAAGTAAATTCAAGGTTCACAATCTCATAACATTTGTCTGCAAGTGTCAGTCCTGCAACTAATGGTGACTGTGTGTACCCCACCTAAAACCCATAGTTGCTGAATGAATGACAATAGAGATTTTGTAAATGCCCAATGTGGAGTTACCTCAAAATAAACTGAACAACATTGCTAATCATAATTACTTGAAAAATGTATTACTGCATTTCATTCATCTTTCTGCCTCAGACATACCCACAGTAGTGCAGTCTTCCGTTTGTTGGTAGTTTAATCTGAGCAGGTTGATTCTTGCTGCTCTGTTTTCCTCAGCCTCAGACTCATCCCTGTGACCTGTTGGAAGCAGTGCATTATGGGATATGTCAGTGTCATAACATGGGATTACTGTCTACAATACACCGTCTCAAAAGAACTGGAGAGATGCCCTAAAGACACTGTCAACCCTTTGACTTCTGTGGTTTCTGTTTGCTCAGATTGCACTTTTGTTGATAGGCATTATCACCTTTCACTTTTTCACTTTTCTCACTGGGGTTTGACATCTCTTATGTGTAGTGTAATCAGCATGTTCAATCCAAAAACAAAAAAAATTATTCATTCATTCATTCATACTGCTTTTCTTGTTAGGGGTTGCAAGTTCCTGGAGTCTATCCCAGTAACTATGGGCCTTAGTCGGGGTAGACTCTGTACAATAACCAGTGATTCACTCTCACATTCATTCACCAGGGGGCAATGACAAAACATATTGCGGATAGGCCACAGCAGCAAAAGACCACATGGGTTGCACTTTATTAGGCATAAAGTCTACCTAATAAAGCGGCTGGTGAGTTTTCATATCCAGTGCTTTCCCCTGTGACCATCATTTGCTTGTTTTTACTTCCTCCTTGATTCTCATGGTGTGTGTCTGAGAGTTTGGGTTCTTATCTGCGACACCTGCGCCGCTGCTCAGACTAAATCCAGCCGGATCACATCCAAACACTGTGGGATTATTGTGGGATTACGGCACGGTTTAACACCAGCGCTGTGAATGCAGACAGCCTAACAATCGCCTTGTTTTATACTCGTCCTGTTTGACGTGTGGTGTGGCTTAGAGCTGCCAAATGCCACCTGTGTCTCATAGTCAACTTTTGATAACTTAATAAAGGCCCTATTTAAACACTCATACTCTGATGGTTGGATCTTTTATGGCAGCGTTTTTAGCCTAAGGACTATGGTTACTCTTATAAAGCTTGTTGTTCATTCAGCCGACAATCACTGATGACTTTTTTTTTTCTTTCTAGAAATGTACAATGTTTGGCCCCATGTCTTTTTAAATTTGTACTTTTAAAGAGAGCCAAAACATTTATTAGTGTGAATGGTGTATACATGTCTTTCAACAAAGCAATAGATTGTGATATATGTGATTTTTAACATTGGTTTGTGTGGTATTTAACTATTACTCACACACTGAATCTTCAATCTTTTCTGGTTTTCTGTTGCTTTAAGCCTAAGAACTGTAAGCTATGATGTTTTAAACATTTTGGTAATTGAGCCCACAATCACTGATGATGGAAAGTCCCAAGTGAACTTTTGACAGCAAAGTGTGTTAACATGACTGTATTTAGATTTTAGATCCACTTTGTATTTTGTAAATGGATGAAAATAAACTAAATACATTGCATGTTTATACAGCATGTTTTCAAACCAACAGATAACATTAGTATCACACTGCCACTGCAATACTTTGGTTGGTGTGACTTTTAACGGCAAAACGCCACCTGTGTCTCAAAGTTAACTTTTGATAACATTATAAAGGCCCTATTTAAACACATACACACTGATAGTTGAATCTTTTATCTAGAGGTTTCTAGCCTAAGGACTATGGGCTGATCAAATGAAACTTGCAGCAACACACTGATTTTATGACCCAGGTTTGTGCTTCTGTGCATTGGGTACGTCCAAAGAAAACAAATCAAGATACTACATGCTAAAAGTTGAAGAAATTCATAATGGTTTTTGCCTTTAGGTGAAATTGTAACATCAAAAGCTCCACACAAACCGGTGCCAGAAGAGCTTAACAGAGAATTGAATGGATTTTAATAGTCACCTCAAATAACACTCACATGCTGCCATCCACCTGGCAGGTAAGACAAGGGAGCAAACATATACCCCTCACCTGTCTCACCTTTTCAATTCAGGATCTGAGGCAAGTTCAAGGGTGCTGTCAAAACGTCCCGTGAGTTTGGCATGTGTGTTTTTGTAGTTTTGTTTTTGCGCCCCAGGACTGAAAGGAGAAGTTGGTCCTTTAAAAAAACAAACCAGGCAAGAACAACAAATAAAGGCAATGTATTCTGATCTTAAAGAAAAGGAGGAAGCGTTGAATCCTGAATGCCAACAGTTCAAAGAGGTGGGCCCCTCAAGTTACAATTGCTTTGTTACTTTTACTTGTGTAACTTTTGAATAAATTATACTTTTAATGAGTTTTAATGCACCATATTGGTATCTCTGCTCACCTTTTTAGGTACATTAAAACTGTTGCCTTAATTGACTGTATGTTGTTTTGTAAAGATGCCAACAACACTTTTAAATAACTGCACACTTTGTATCAGTAATAAAGCAATGATAAATAATTACTGATAATTAACACAGATGTTTAGCATTTTGCATTGATTTACTTGAGATTTTAAGAAATAATGCCTTGTAATGACAGATTGTTTGTTTACTTATGTTTTTGTAATAACCTGGCTCAGTGCAAGATGTAGTAAAATTAACACATTTTGTAATAACTTGTTACATCAGTTTTTACAAAATACAGTTGACGAACCTTACCACAACTTTCTCAAAATGTAACAACTTACTACAAATATGTTAAATTTTATTATGTTGTTTATTACAAGATGCATCAGTTTTATTACAAAGTGCATAATTATTCCAAAATGCAGCTCTACCCATCTCTTCTTAAACACACTTTACACAAACATGAGGCCTCAGTGACTACTACAAGTCCACGTTCACGGTTACCTCGGTGACAGGTTACCCTGCGCACATGCACCCAGCTACAAAGCCCTGTCCAAACATGAGTGATTGTTGCCCCCGGTTGTGTGTTGCTCTCCTGTTGCAGCCGCTGATATGTTCATCACACAGGCAGGCCTTGTGTTAGCGGCCCTCATAACAACTGCGCTGGTAGCATGCACCGCGACCTCTGACCTCCGAAAGCATGGGAAAGTGGGCACACTCAGCTGTCACCCCGGGCCGTCCCCCCACAGCAGAGCAGTTTAATGGTGATTATAGGCATCACTGGGAGGACGAGCTCGGAATGCCACAAACACACTCACAGGAGAAGGGCGAGAGGGGCTAAATACTTTTGTTGCAATCCTTAGCCAACAAGATATCACTTGCAGGGTTTCAGGGTTAACTTTTCTGGACATTGGCCACTGGGGCTGCTATGAAAATATTCTTGATTTTTCATGTTTCACTTCATTTCTGATCTCATTATCACCTGTCTGGGCTTAGAATAAAGAGGAAAAAAAAGAGCAGCCAGCATCTGCTAATGAAAACCTGTCTTTTATTTATTTTGGAGGCTTTTTTCTTTACCTAACAGCATATCATCAAAACTGCCTAAAGCATTTGTACAAGTCTGTAAGACATTTGTTCTTAGATATGTATTTCTTTAAACTTTGTAATTCAAATTCTGTTCCTTATTGAAAGTATATTGAATACAAAATGGGAAACAATTTTATAAAAATGGAATGAATATAAAAATGTTTTACAAAACCACATGTACTTTCTTTGATCCATCTGATTGAAATCATAATAATTTAATATACAGTTATTTATCCATATAGTACATTGAATAACCCACATCATATCCATACAATGTCACCTGACCACAACCATCTCGCTGAGCTGCATGCCTCCACACACACACACACACACAAACACACACACACACTGCAGTTTTCCAGCCTTTTAAGAGCAAGGAGTGCATTTCTGCCCCTGTCCGCTGGTTCTCACAGTCGGGCCGGGGCAGTGAGGAATGTGAAATATCCAGAACCCCCCCACGTCAGAGCGGGACCCGCGGTTACACTGTGATTTAAACCAGCCTGGGTCGTTCCCATGTCACAGGCTGTCACTGGGACATGAACTACACACAGCCCACAGCCTACAGACAGGCAAGGGCTTTATGTGGTCACACCTAATACAATAATATGGTAACATTTACAGCTTTGATATGGACAGTGAAGAGTTCTACTATATACAATGGAATCAGTCAAAACTCAATGGACATGACAGCACAAAAGGTTTTATCATTGAAGCAACTATTCAACTATTGTTCTCTGACATCTTTCCGTTGTTCTCTGGCAAATATGATCATTTTAGCTATTTTGAGCTCCCCCTTTTCAAAAACTGTAACACCAAGGAGGGCCACTTACTGCGGTGAGCGATTTTGCTTCACAAAAAATCCCCTTCAGTTTTATCTGTGTTCTGGCTACATATATTCAGACGTTTTTTCTTTTTACTTTTACAGTCCCTCTATGTTATACCCACATTGAAGAGTGGACAAAATATGTTGTTGCACATTGCATGATTTATTTTACTTGGATTATGTAGAGTCACAAAGTAACAAAACAATGTAGGCCAACTGACAGATGAGCTTGAGGGCCACAAAAATTGCTCTGTGGGCTGCATATGGACCCCGGGCCATAGTTTGGGCACCCCTGATTTAGAGCAATTGTCATTATTGTCAACTAGAGCATAGGGTTACAGAGCAAGCCTTACATAAAATCAAACTTTAATATATCATGAAAACAGCTTTAAGTACATGGTTGTCACACACTGTATGAACTCACAGGACACGTCTTCATTGTAAAAAGTCAAAGATCATTGAAAGTGTGTCACCCGTAGGTCGTCCTAATCCGGGACAGCTGGGGGTCAGAGCTGCAGATGTCGGGGCGATGGGACAGTGTCACTGATCTTCATGTGAACGTCTGTGAACGGGACAGGCTCTCCGATCAGTGTGGTCCACGGACACGCAGCTGTTAATGATTAATATTTCACAACCAACAAATGGACGCAGGCTACAGGCAGTGTGCTAAAGCAGTGTTCTACAGTGAAGGATAATTAACATGATTAGTACACTCTACACAAACACATGTCAGAGCACAGGCTGCACATGATCACTGGAACAAAAGGACAACATTCAATCACACATCAAGTCAAGTTTTATGCTTCAAAGATCAACTAGACCAGTGCTTCTCAAACCTTTTTTTCAGAAGATGCATATTTTGTTTGTCTATTATAATTGCAACCCAACTTTTAAGTTTGGTTTAGGACTATTAGGTCAAATTTGGAGTTTTTTATTTATGGTCGCTTTGATTTGATGCTATTTTTGCTTTTTTATGATATTGTCCTTTAGTTATGCTTACGGATGTAACAAAAGCATTTTTTCCTTAACTGATTGCTGATCAGTTAAAGTGCTTTTGTTACATTCGTGGATTATGTAATCATTTTTGAAAATGTATTAGAAAGATAATCTCCTGAGATGCACCATCTCCTTTTTGTCTACCTCCTTCGATCTTTAGCAGTATAAAAACATTAATAAATATCTAATTACTAATTATTTAGTCAATAAGCAGTTTGTATATGCTTAATTAAGACAGAACACCTAACATATACTGACCCTGAATATGGTGGTAGACTCCAGAGGGATCCCACTGTAACACAGGAAGGACATGCAGACTCAAGTCAGAAAGATTGTGGCTGTTGGGTCCTTATTATAATGTATGTCTCAGAGTCAGCCCAGCAACTAACTGCTCACTGTCCAGGGTGGATCCTGCTCCATAGTTGTTGGTATTAGAAAAACAAAACAAGAAAATAAATAAAGCAAAACAAACAAACAAATTACTTCAGTCCTCATGTGTCAATCAAAGTCAAAAGTACTTCATGCTACAGTATAAGTGGGGCCGTCTCATCTTTAAATTGGTGCGATATCTCACTCTGTATTGAACCCCATGCCAAAAGTAATGCAGCTATCTTTGTCATTTATATCTGTGCGTACGTGAAAACATCAAAATGCACTGGTATCCCAAGTGAAAGGTCTCCCTGGTGAGCTGACTTTGAAGTGGAGCGGTCGTGGTAATAATAGTGACGATGGTTATTGATAAGAGCGCGCTGAACGGTAAATAGCTATTCTTTGGGGATAGGAAGTGAGCTGAGGCCAGACTGGATGTGTCCGAGCCTCCAGGCTGTGTGATAAAACAGGGAGCGGTTTGGAACGATAAGAAGAAATGGCAATTGTGTGTGAGAGTGTGTTTGTTATTGTGGTTGTGTGTGTTGTGAGTTTATATATGACTTAGTGCAGCGTTGACGTACAGACAGCCAGATCTAAGTATTTCTAAAATTTGTTTATGAACATAGAAATATGGAGCACTAGTCACTTACAATATCTTCTGATCATTCTTGGAAAAAACAAGTGTAAACAAGGTCACTACCAGCTCTATATACGGTCTTTTCCAGGTCTAAAGCAAATCTGAACTATGATCATTAAACCTGAACTGACTGATGGACTGAACCAGGACTATATACAAGACAAAACCAAGTCCAAAGAAGGACTAAACCAGTATTTAAGCATATCAAAAGCACATCTTATCATGATACTTTCCCACAAAATGGCCAGACATGTAGTAGAGAGTAGAATGATTTTGTCACATTGTTTGTAGCCCTAAAAAGCTCTTTGTGGACCTTAGTACTTCTGTGCACAGGTTGTAAATAATGTGAAAGTGGTTGTGTGCGTAATGCAAACACAAAGCACTGTAAAGTAGTGGGTGTACCAGGTTAGAGTGTGTGTGTGTGTGTGTGTGTGTGTGTGTGTATGTGTGTGAGGACTGCAGCAGGTGGTGAAATGAGAGAAAACCACCTCATGCTGTCGGCTCAATTAGGTCAAAGAGTCTAAATAGTCAAGAAGAAGAGAAAAGACAACTGCACATGCTTGATAGGGATAAATCTAGTTACCTAACAGTTACACAGTTTCAGATTCACTATTTTATTTACCATAGAAGGGGAGATCATAAAGAAGTATTAAGTGTTCATTCAAATAGTTATAGTTTTTAGCCCCTCTAACTTGTTAACAATTAATCATATTTATTTTTATTACAAAAACATGACAGCTTTAGTAAATGGTAATATTGTTGATATATGGTAACATATAAGTCTGACCCAGTATACTTACTTTTGCCTTTTACTTTTTCTCTCATAAGCACGTCTGCCAAGTGCCTAGAGATGACATCTGAGATGACATAAATTATCAGAACATAAGGCAGACTTTGAAAATAGCTTGAGGTCAACAAACACCAATTTCCCTTTTATTGTTGCTTCTGTGTGGAGTTACATTTGAAGAGTAATACTTTTATCATTCATTCAACCTTCTGCTTATGCCTGCTAGAGATTCTAGGTGAATGCATGCAGTCTATCCCAGCAACTATGGGCCTTAGGTGGGATACACCCAGAACAGTGGCAAGTCCCAGGGCTGACACAGAGACAAACAGAGATAGACTTATTATTTTACTCTCACAATTATGTACTAAGAGCAAACAATATGTAAAAGTTCTTAAACAATCCGCTTATAAGAGTAGCTCAATAGTGTTCTTTTTATAACTGAGGTAATTGCCAAAATGTATTTTCAAATGTCCAATAGTTTTAGCAGTACAAAAGACAAAGAGAATCAATTGTCAACTTTAGGACCAGAAAAAGTTCAAAAAGGAGGAAGCGGCATAGCAAATCATTGGAGTGGCCTTTATCTTGTGTGTGTCCGTGTGTGTGTCTGTGTGACTGTGTAGCCTCTAATGGAGCTGGCAGGGCGGAATCAATTACGGAGTGGCAGGATTTTCCCACAATCCCAAACTGGTGGGAAAACATGAGCTCTGCATGGTTACCTGTCTATAATGTAAATGTAGAAACTTGTATGTTCAAATCATACAAGCGCCAGAAGAGTTAAAAGTGACGACACAGGGTTGTAGTGGACAATTGGGTTTGCTCTTGTTTTTAACTTCATAGAGTATTTTTAATTTAGTTAGCGGCACACTTAGCCCTCCAGTTAGCCTAAGTGACTGGCAGACTAATCTGATAGCCAACTAAAGTGCTACTTATTAAACAGTTAAAAAGGCAAGAAATAGACACACTTTCAAAGGCTATCTCCACCAAGATGACTCAATTATGCATTCTCTACCAGTATTTAACAGTTTGAAATTGCATTGGGGACTGATAAAATTGGCCCTATCTTGCAATGGGTTGAAATGTCTGAATTCAGACCTTTGGTTCTGGCTCAGACCTGGGTTAGTTCTGAATAGGACTAATTTAAAGCTGGTTAAGTCTTGGTTTAGACCTGGTATAGTTCCTATTTTGCACTTATTTAGTAACGTATTTCTTTCTCTGAAGCATCCACACATTTTTTTTATTTTTACATCAGATGCCCTTCCTTACACAACCAGCCACATTTCATTTTGGTGCACCAAACCCTTGACATGGGCTTATTTGGTTCAGTTTAAACAAAAGATAGTATCCTATTCCATTTGCCTTATTACATTTTTCTTCTTTGAAGTTGCAAATGTGATAGTCCTATAATGACGCATGTTTCTCAGCTGTACAATTGAATTTCTTGAGTAAGTGTGAAGGCAAACTCATTGGCAAACCTGCTTAACAGTAACTAATGTAATTTAAACATTCCCAGCCTCTTTTGACACTCTGGTAATATTTCCAGTGACCTGTCCAAAGAGCTGTCAAATGTCGTTAGCGCGCTGCAGCCAAGTAAGATAACATGTTTTTAGTCCAAACAGATGTATTAGAACAGTGGTTCCCAAAGTTTTAATTCTAACTAACATGGCGCTTAAGTGGACTACAGTGGAACAAGGATATGGACTAGCCCTATTTTCTAAAACGGGACCATGCAAGGACTTAACATGGTCTAAAAACTATGTCTGATACATGTCCAAACCAGGGCTGAACAAGATCTAAATTCAGTCAAAATCAGTGTTTAACCAGAAATAAACCAGATCTAAAATGTGACATGATTAAGCTACCAGAACAGGTCCAAAACAGGGGTTAATCTGGCTCTACATTTAATAAAAAACATTAAAAAACATTTTAAAAAAGACATTTTTGCCTTAGCCCTACTTTAAACTATACGTACTCGGCTCAGCTCTACTTAGCTGGTTTTCCATGGCAAAATATTACTGCCCAACCTTAATGTGGGCGGGACATCACACCTCTCAGCCAATGACATATCTAGTGCCAACAGTCTAGCCAATCAGTGGTAGGCAACCTATTTTAGTATCAGCTCAGCAGGACTATGTAGGTACAAAGTTTTAACCACTAGAGTTCACACCTGCTCCTACACAAACCAATGGGAAAATTTTCTCCTGTCATCAATTGATAACCTTATCTCAGGACAGTTTTAGGACTTGTTTATGTTATTTGTCACGTTGATGTCTAACAGAACTACAGCTGGTCCACACCCTCACGCAGGAAGTGACATCATAGCTCCGGGTCAAAATACAGGAAGTATGACATCATGGTGAAGGACATGTGGGACTGTTGTCTGTCTGATGCACCAGCTGTAGCACACATCCCACACAGAAGACTGGAGCCAGGCCACTTCACTAAAACAACACATTTTAGATAATATAATAAAACGGCTTGTGTGAATGAGTCAGTGCTCAGATGTCAGGTGCACTGTGGGAAAGTGAATTTTCAAAAGCATATGGCAGCCTTATTTATTAACACTACTGAATATATAATGTCTATTCTATTATTGTATCTGTCTCCATGTGATTAATTGCAATGTCGTCTAGATAAACTATGGAGTGAAATGTAGCAGAAAATAAATATGAAGCTGTCTTGTGGCTTATATGACCTTACTGGGCACAGCACGTTGGATTCTCATGAGATTTGTGAGTTTCCAAACCACCTAATGAAAAAAACATACGCTGCTATACATTTGCAGAAATTTCCAATGCTGTGTTGTTGTGATTGGATTATTTAAAATCACACAATTTACTATCTAGCATATCAGCTACTTCCAAAAACTGATCTAATAATTATTTTTTTGCAATTATTTTTGAATGGGAGACATTTACAGATTAAAAAGTGTAAAACTCCTACACATCTGGCTTTTGTCCAACCTGACAGTTGCATGGGACTCTAGAAAGTTTGTTGTTAGAAAGTAATAGGATTTATGTACTGTTTGAACATAGAGGCAGTAATTGTTTTGTCTAACATACATCATTGACTTAACCTTTAAACATAACCATTTGTTTTTCAGATAAGTCTACACCATTGTCTGTTGTACTCTTCCCTTTAATTTTCTCTTCCTCCTCAGTTGTCTGTGTGTCGCGCCTTTCGTCTCTCCTCTCTCCCGGGACGTCCCACACAGAGCACACAACAAACCCACCACCAGCCCTTCAACTCCAGCCCCGGACCATGATGCATTGATCCACAACAGCAGTGCGTCAATAACCACAAGACAACAACACACACAGAGGCAGAGGAGGCCACTGACGCCTAAACAATCTCCAAAATATTTACCAAAAAACAGCTACAAAGCAACAATGTGCGGTCTACACCAGACGTTAAATCTAAAATGTCTGGAGCCATTGTGTTCATGTCACTACTTTGCTGCTTCTCATGGGGCCTAACCCGAACAACTGTATGTCTTCACTCTGTTCTGCTGGATACTCTTTTATTATGACCTTATGATGCATGTGTAAATCTAATGATAAAGGACACTGAGGAGACACAATGGCTATGTTCTTAAGGATAAGTGGTTTACGTAGGAGTTTTTAGTGGCTACATTATTTAGTTCTATGAAAAAAGAAAGGATAGGGATTGTTTCAAAGTTTAAGGCATACAGTATTTCATTGTCTCTAGAAATATGTTCTCTGCATTTGACCTATCCCTTAATAGTGACAACCTATGAGGAGCAGTGGGCAAAGGTCAGAATGTACCTGGCTAAACGATTGCCCTGTTTGGGCAAAAGTAGGAAACCTTTACCCAGACCTTGGGCCCGGATCTTGGTCAGGATGTACGCAGCTAAACGATTAGCCCATTGTTTATAGGTTGACAAGGGAAACTGGAGTACCTAGACAAAACCTAACCAGACACAAGCAGAAACATGCAAAGTCCACTCAGAAAAGAGACTCGAACCTAGGACCTTCTTGCTGTCAGATGACAAAGCAAATTTAGTGCATGTAAAACAAAACCATTTCACCACCACAAAAAGACATTAGATAATGTATGCATATATTAATGTCAGATCTTCAAACTTGTCATAGTTTGTTAAAAACAATAGTGAGAGATGACAATTTATAGAGATTCCATTTATACAGAGAAGGTTGAATGGTCGCAGAAAATGTGTCTGTTAAATCATAATCCTATAAGTCTTTTTTTTTCAGTTTTATTTCTATTGGAGGCTAACAAGCGATGATGATTGTTGTCAAATTTCTGTCTTTTCATCAGATGGACAAAATGACAAAACTAAATCACCTGCAGAAAAAAACTAGTTGTTAGTCCCTTTCCTTTAACTTGCATAAATCTGGTCTAGTTCATGTCCATTTTGACCCTAGTGTGACCACAGTCTCTTTTACAGTAAGGTATGGAAGTTGTGAGACCAGTCCTAAGTGCTGTGAAACTCCAGCCTCTGTCTATTTCCATCTTGAGGCAAAACAAACAGAGCGTGAAGCACTCGATACAAACATAAACTCCTGCGTGTTTTCACATGGCACGTCCAGAATACCACACGGCCTCAACAAATAACTAAAATAGCCCTCTTTGTACAATCAAAACACTTCCACTGCTCAAGTCTGCAATCTCAGAGAGGATGTGAGCGTTTGGGCAACAGGCTGTTTGTGTTTGCTGTGACAACATGCACTTGTGACTGTTTAGCACTTCTATACGGGACACTTTAACACTTTGTTGTTACTGTGTTCTTAAGTTTGTGGGACGTTATGACACCAATGGTCTGATTGTAAAACTAAATGGATGCTTACAGTTTTTGAAACATCTCAGCCCTCTCTGCCCATGACAAGAAGGTCCAGTAAACCTTTATTTGTCCCACGAAGGGTTAATTGATTTATATGAGCCAAATCATACCCACAGCCTCTAATAAAATTATGAATTTCATTGGCTAATTTTCTATAACTATAACTTAGAATCAAAAATCTTTATTTTCATTTATTTAATTATAACATTTGTGGCTAAATTGCGGTCATAATTAAATACTAAAAAAGATAGTAAAAAATATATGTAGTTGATATTTATAATATAATAGTAAGTTAAAAACTGTATATATTATCAATTTGTTCAGTCTGTTTAATGTTTTGACTATTGGCTATTCGTTTCTATAAAGCTTAAACCTTAACCAAAATCCTGTGTACCATTTAACAGAGTAAGAGTCTGCTTCTCTCTGTATCGTAATGTGACCAAAAAGTGCCTCTAAATAATTCAATGAAATGTCGATTATTTACCATGTTCTTGGAGGTTGGGAGCTAGAACTTGCAGTAAAGTATCTCCTTCTGTTTACATACAAGTCCAGCCCACTGCTTGTCTGTGTGTAACGTTTGTAATCCTCTCCCCCTCGCCCCCTCCTCTGCCCCGGGACGGTCCTGGGAAGCCCTTGTGGGGGAGAGCTCTCACAGCCCTCAAACAGCTGTGTGGACGAGCCCGGAGCAGCCGCTATAGCAGAGGACACACACTACACCCCTGTCCCATCTACAACCCCTCCCTCTGAAGACTATACCTACAGGTTACACGTCTAATCCCTGTTGAGGTGGTGGTGGGGCCGAGCAGCAGACGGGACAGCGCTGTGACCTCTTTTGAGATAAAAATCAATTCGGAGAAGAACGTGAATGTCTTGCAGCCTTGGGTATGGTCAGACAAAAAAGCACATAAGTAAAGAGTAAATTGACATTAAATAAATATTGTTGAATTCACAACATGTTTAACAAGGCAGGGACAATGAAGTGTGATGCTGTACTTAAAGCTAGGATTGGAAAGTGTAGGTCTATACATCCCATTATTTTTGTTTTATTTTGTGGTAGCAACTTTGTGTAATATAAAATTCCCACCTCATTCTGTTCATACTGTGTTGAGTCCTTAGACAACTTACTTCCCAATCTGCACTGTACAGATGTATTAATGTGCTTGATGACAATTGAAGAGACCATAGCTTTGGCATGGCCATCCAGGGCACCTGTGGATAGTTGTGACTCTGTAGTATATAAATAATAGACAAATTGTGAAGCACTTTGGATACCTTGGAAAAGCTCTATATGTAATGGAAGAGAAGCAAAAACTAATTCCACAGACTTGTTGTGTGGGCCTTTTTTGTGGACATTGGGCTTATGGTTGAAATGGTGATGTAGACATTGTGTTGTAGACCGTACCAACCCCTCCCTCAGTCTCCTCCACAGGTTCCTGCTCTGGTCCCGTGTGAGGATGGGGTGGAGGTGGGGGGGGGGGCGTCCCGAACAGCAGACGGAACAGCGCTGTGACCTCTTTATACCTCTGTGTGTCCATTACATGCCTGACTAAGTGCTCATGTAGCGTAGACCATCTTGAGCATGTCAGCGTGTGTTATCGGCCGCTCATCTGTGAGGCTGGGTTTAGACCGTGACCAGTCATGAGCCCAGAGCTGCTTCAGAGGCAGAACATGCAGAAACTGATTAGTTAAACTTATGAAGAAGTCTGTGGAGAAATGAGAAAAATAGGTTTAATGTGGGTTGAGTTATGTTAGGACAAGATGAGTTAAAATGTAAGGTAAAGTTGGAGTTTAAATAGACTGGGAAATATTCTTAGCCAAAGTAAATAGTCTTCATAGCTACAAAAAAAACATGTAACATGATGAAATACGTCTTCTCTGACTTCATTTGAATATATGCTTTTAGTCTTAAACAAGCATAATATAATATCACTTGTGGTCTTTATATAAACATGTGAGTAAATAAGGGGTCTTAGCCTAAATGCATATAGCCTAAAATCCAAATTTAACATCCATACCTGAAAACATAGAATGAAATAAAAATGTTGGGAAAATGACAGCTAACAAGAGAGCTAAGAAGAGTATTTTTTATTGGAGTTAGATTATCTTATAGGGCCAGCCTCGTCAGTTAGCAATTTTCATTTAACTTTCAGGGAAGTCACTAACAAATTTTACAGGGAAGAACCTTAATGCCTTGGCGGAGGTCTGTACACTGCAGTTGCTTTTAGTTGCATTTTCTCAGTCATCAACTGCAGTTACATACAGTTTGAAGCAATTACCATGTCTGCTCTGTGCTTTTTGGGCATAATTTACAGTATTTAAAGTGCTACACAGTCAGGAAGTGGGTATATTTGGGGAGTGCACAGTGAAGAGCGGGACCCCTTGTTTAAGCGCTGCCCCGACCAAAGAGACCCAGAGAAAATACAACTGTCAGAACTGCCCCTTACTATGAGCTCTGTGTCTAACTACTGCCCAAATAAACAGCAATCAACGCTGGCCTAAACCACACACACACAAACGCACACACAAATGAACACAGAAATGCACACAAAGGCAAAACGCACACCATCACACTAACAAATGAACACACAACACTCACAAATTAACACACAACCGCACAACACATACAAACGCACACACACGTCACTCACAAGTCCAAAAGCAAACACACCAGGGAAGTCTGTCTAATGAATGTTTTGAATGTGGCTCTTGAGTGATGCAATAACATTAAAGTCATGGGCTCTCAGTGCGGACTTCCCACAGAGCTGAGAGTGGCCAAAGAGTAAAACTACTGTGGGCTTTGATCTTTAGACATTTACAGCCTTTTGGTTAAAATTATAACAATGTGTTATAAGAGGCAATACAATACTCAATACTAGAGCAATTTCATATGAAAATCAGTTTTAGTGAGTTCTTTAAAATTGGGATTTAATCAGGAGTTTTTTGGCTAATTTGAGTAATTACCAATGTACAAGAAAATTCACTGTCAAGTTGATTTTATAATGGATTAATGGCAGACAGACAGTAATGTTTTGCTGAAAATTGTTTTACCTTTTTCTTAACCCCCAAACAAGTAGACTAAAACTTACATCACATACAGTACACTATACTA
>JAVQKG010293212.1:0-13423 GCA_036025885.1 Hypseleotris bucephala
ACCTCCCGTGTAGTTGCCGTGGCGACTATGGCCCTGTTGCCTTCTGGACTCAGCTGCAGAGACAGAGAGAGTCCAGAGACTAACTGTACGCCCAGCTCCGTCACACTGACTTTATCATCCACCACACGGATACTCCTCTCCCCCAAGATGGACGATGTTACCGGAGATAACACCTGGAACACACCAATATGAATATGTTATAAGGGGCGGCAGTGGCGCAATGGGTAAGGTGTTTGGTCGCCGGTTCGAATCCCCGCCCGAGCGCATACTGTGGTTGTGTCCCTGGGCAAGACACTTAACCCGAATTGCCTATGAATGAATGTGGTTGTGTGATTGGTATTTTGTGGTCGGACTGGCGCGGACTGGCAGCTGCGCCTCTGTCAGTGTGCCCGAGGGCAGCTGTGGCTACAGAAGTAGCTTACCACCACCGAGTGTGGAGTGAATGAATAATGCAATTGTAAAGCGATTTGGGTGTCTTGAAAAGCGCTATATAAGTGTAAGCATTATTATAAAAAATATATTTGGACTAACCTGTACAGTGGTTGTGCCCACAGCTCGTCCTTGAAGAATGACACCATCTTGAACTCTGGCAATCTCTGGATCTTCTACTTTCACAAAGCTGCGCACTAGATTGGTCACATCAACCTAAAAAATAATGAATCATTTAAAAATATTCCTAAAATTATCTATATATATTTTTAGACCATTTTAAAAAATGTCCTAACAAAACTATTTAGTACTGACTGGACAAAAGCGTCTCTAAGTGAGCTGTTAGATGTTTTGGTTAAAAAATCTTAGTTGATTTGAATGTGTACAAGGAAGCAATAGTGAAAGTAAGTTATGTCAAAAACGGGTGAAGATGATATGATCGTTTGCTGCAGAAGTGATGCTAAAGTAAACTGCAAATATGATAGAAGAAGCGTGTAATAATATGCATCCCTGGCGAACTGATGAATCTAAATGAACACCGGTTGCTTCTATACATGAGTCAGCCCTATTAGGATATGTCATGCAAGTACCATGCCTCAGGGATGGAATAGTGAATAAATGACTGAATACCAGCATGATGTGATGTCTCTTATTTGATCTTGCTTCTGTTTGTACCTGCCAGTCAGACCCCATGAAGTACTCTGCGGGTTGGTTTGGACTGAGAGAGGCCAGTATTGTCTCAGGTTCAGGTTCAGCTGTGAATGGAGTGAGCACCCGTATGGTCGAGTGCTGGTACTGGAGCATACAGCCTCTACCCTTCCTCATCTCCTCCTCCTCCTCACTGTCCCAGGTTGACCTAAAAGAAATTCACTATATATTATACATAGATTAATAATTTTAGTGATGCATATCTTGCATTTATATTTCTCAGAAGCAGAAGATCCCACTTCCAGAAAAATGATCTATTATGTGTCAATTCTATGAGCTTGTAACGTAACAAGTAAGTAAGTAAATAAGTAAGTGTCCACCTTAGTGCTAAAGATGTTGTTTTACCAGATAAAACTGATTTATAGGTTATATTACTTGTTATGAACATTCAGTAGTCTCACCAAAAAGTTCCCAAAAATCCCTATTACTATTTAAAGTACAATTTTTTTAATGCCTAAAAATATAAAAATGACCTTTTGCTGCCAAACCTGATTATGATTACATACAACTTCTCCCCACTCTAGTGAAGTGTACCGTATGATTCATCTGTAGTGGCTATTTTCTTAAATGAAAATTACAGAGTTTACAATCAGTGAGCCAACCTAATGTCCAGCTGTGAGCCGGAAAAGTGATCAGCAATTTTAGACCACTTTATATAATTGTCCTCTGATCATATTGTGTTTTTTCTTTTAGTACAAATAGGCGCTAAGGACTTAGAAAGAAGTGGCTTTTGTCTCACGATCAATGCACTGCTTTGGCATGCAACAAACAACAGGTGATTAACTTTAGGCACTGTGCTACCACTACTTATAAACATCATTAAAATGTAGCCAACAGTCAAAGTAAAAGTGTGATAGTGATTTTTGAATCTGTCCAAAATAAAAAGCTATATTGTTTTCTGTTCTTCTGTCTAATAATTTGTTGAGGGTATTTATACTTTTCAACCATTGGCAACCAAATATTTAAACATATAGCATGTATGTAACTGGGGTTTTTACTTTATATTAATACCATGGTTACTGGTTAACACTTGAGCCTGATACTGGTTGCTAAGCTGCTAATGAACAGTGAACATTAATATTGTTAGCACTAATTAAACGTAAGGGTTAAATGGAGTGTTTTGAACCCTAATGCAAGACTTAATATTATGGAACAGTCAAATGCCAAATATAGAAAATAGCTGGACAATTAAGAGCATGTGTACTGTATAATTCACAGTAAATACATCTATCTTAGTCAGCTGAAGAGGAGGAACCATCTCACTCTACTCCATCACCACCACAACAGCAAAACCATCTCACTCTCTTCTGTCACCACCTTAGCAATAGAATCATCTCACTCTTGTCTGCCCCATCACTTTCTCAGTAACAGCACCTTATCACTCTCATCAGCTACATCATCACCACCACCACCACGACCACCTCAGCAGCAGGACCATCAAACGACCGATGTTTTTCACTATAACAAATTCACTAATGTCCGTCCTGGTTGAAAGCAACTTTTTGAACCCATTACCCGGTTGTGCCTGAATAACGTTATTGCGTGTAATAGGAAATGAAAAGCCCAGTGACATTTTTTACCCCAGAGAGAACCAGCAGCTGTGGTAGTTAGTATTGAGTGAAAAGTAATGACTTCACTGTAAGTATTGACTGAAGCCAGGCTAACCTTTATCTCTAGGGCAACAGTGCTGTCCCCACTCTGGCCCTTTCTGCTAATTCACAAAACACACTGCCTTCATACACGGCCAAGTCTGTCTGACACATTCTCACAAAGAAACAGCAAAAAAAAAAAAGATAGAGTACTATGAAAAGGTTTTAGACACGCATAAGGACAAACAGCTAGGAAAATATAGTAGACTTACAGTAAAATTATGATTGATTGATGAATGATTTAGTTGATTTTGAATGGATAAACATTGTAATCTATTCGACTAGACTTTAAAAGTTTACATATGTGTATCTCTGTATCTGTCCACAAATTCATCAGTGATTGTAGGCTGCTTGCATCTTTTTTAATTAATTAATTTACTAACTAGGTGCCGTTGCAATGGCACAAATGTCAATGTATGACAGATATCGTGGATCCAGATGATTATTTGGATCTACACTGAAACTTTTTTAAGTTTCTTAAACTTATTCTGAACCTTATTTAAACTATGGCAACAAAGTACATTATACTATCATCATAAACGTATTTTTACTCTGGGAACACAGTAGGGAACATTTTACCAAGAACAACAACAAAAAAATCAACTTCTTTGGTGTTTTGTGTTAACTTATGATCCTCCAAACTCTGCATCTAAATTACACTTTCACAGCGAGACCAATATCAGTTTATTTACTTTAACAAAAGACAGCTCATGTTTATGTGTGGATCAGTTAGCTCTTACCTCCTGCTGCCCGTTGTAATAGGAACTCTCCAGCCCTTGATTTGACTCAGCTCCTGGTCAGCCACATCGATGGTCAGGGGCAGTCGAGGCACCCACACCTTCATCTCCAACTGGGCATTCAGGAAACCATACGTGAAGTTCACCATCACTGAGGTCCTGCCTTTGGTCTCCTTACCATCCACATAGACAAAGTCACAACGCTCAGACACCTATGAGAAAAACACAAGAGGCAAATCAGGCCATGTGAGTAAAGTTTATACAATGTCATTTACAGAGATGCAACAAGGTAATTCACATTTAAAGCCAGGAGAAAGAGGTGTATAAAATGCTGTTGTTATTTTGGTAGATACAGGGTTGAAACTAATTTGATTAATTGGGATTAATCGATAATTGTGTAAAATTATCATCTAATCTAGTAATTGAAGATCCTAAAAAATTACATTTAGAGCAGTAATGAATCCAAAACTACAAAAATATTTTTGCATTTATGACATATTTCATCTAAAATAATCCTACTGAATTCCTCTTGTGTTAATTTGTCAATTGTATATTAATTCTAACTCTAATTTGAAGTGGTAATATTATGAATCGGGAAATGTAGTGTATTTTAAAGACTGTTGACATACACTATATATATATATAAATATATATATATATGTGTATACAGTATGTACAATAAAGAAAGAAAAAAAAACCTCATCCAATTAAACTGTTATATACAAGCTGAATGTTATGACAAAATCGAGGGTGCATTGTCCTCATAGTACTAGTCTGTCCAGGACAATGCAATGTGTTTAGAGTAAAATTTCACAGAGTGTTTTGATGCGACTGAATATAAATTAGCCAAGTCCTCACGGCTGTTTGGTCGTAGGTGGGACCGTTCCAGGTCTCTCCATAGAAACCAATGAGGTGAGACACAGGAGTTGGTGTGTTTTTTTTCAGATTGGAGGCCTATCTCCACTGCCGCCTCACTTATCTAAACAAACCAGTGGCTCTACAGAGGTAATTGGAGAGCACTAGACTGGAGAATAGAGTGGCGCTGTGGAGAGGGAGGCAGGAGGGAAGAAGAGAAAGCAGAAGTAGCAGAATGACTTCCAAGGCGAGTCGAGGTGAACCTCGGTGGAAATGCTCCATAATGGCACTGACTCAGTCCAAAGCCCTTATCCCCTGGACACTCTCCACCGAATGACATTTTCAGACAAGTGGGCAAACCAGGCTAGTGGTTGTTGTAAGTGAAAGCTAACAAGACAAAAACCTTAAAAGACACAACTCTCTATTTTAGATGGTACAGCAAGCCAGAATGTTGGGGGTTCAATCCTGACGCCAACCAGTTCTGCCGTTGTGTCCTTGGGCATGACACTCACCCGCCTTGCATTAATGTATTGGTGGCTGTAGGTGTATCATTGGCATCGTGCAGTTGCTATGTCATATTTCCTTCTTTCTGTAGTTTTTATGTGATAATTATTTTGCGTGATAACTTGCCATGATAAAAATTATTTTCCATAGCCCAGGGTGTACCCCACTTTAGGCCCAAAGAAACTGGGATAGGCTCCAGCCACCCATGTATTCCCAAACTGTTGAAAGGAAGGTGAATGCCCCAAATATTTTGATTACAATGGGATGGAATATTTGCACTCCATACTATTTATAAATGTCCTGGACACATCTTTTTGTGATTCTTTTTAGTATTTATATATATATTTTTTAGTATTTATTTTTAAACCATGGCTATTTTTGTGATTTGGGCAACCTAAATACTAAAGAGAAAAAAAGCCAATTCCTTCACCCATTTATTTTGTCTAGTTGACTTTTCCATTAGCATGTCACTTTTGAACCTCTTAAAAAAAACTAATTACTTCTCTCCAGTTTTGTTCTTGACCTATAAGGGCAGTGTTGAAAGTTTTGGCAGTTTTAAAATATGCCATTTTCACTAAGAACGCAGCAGATTTTCAGGCAGGAATAACAGGTTAAAGTTGGCCTTAAAGATGTAGTTTCCTAAAATAAAAAAGTGGGTCAGATAAAAAAAAAACGCTTTATCTGACCCTGTTCTATAATGTAAAGAAGGTTAATTATAATTTTACTGTAGTCCTGGTTCTGGCTTCTAGACTACAACTTTTTTTCATGTTTTCGTAAACTTACAGACTACACCTTTAAAATACTACTAACCCTGAAGTGCCACAATTGCTAACTCTAATAGACACATATATACTCATCACCTAAAGCAGACTCTATAGCAGACAATGGCATGGTGCCAGTCTAATGGATGGTAATATCTTTTTCTTGTTTCCTGTTGCTGTAACCCATAGTCTCACTCAGCCACAGTGTCCTACTAACATAGATCTTTTACACAAAGGTCAGAGCGCTGTGCTTATGGATTGAGTGCTAGGATCATGAGCTCAGCCCGTAATGCCACATGGAAAGGACTACTTTATCCACTATATGCTTAGACATACAGACTAAAACAACTTCAACAGTATATTAAGGCTGAACTACTGTAATGCAGCATGGATCACCCCACTATGCGTTGTGGTAATTAGAAGTTCTAGTGACAAGTAGGGATGGGCGATATGGTGATAAAAATCAAATCGTGATATGAAATTATGAAGATCGAGCTAATCTGGGAAAATCGCTGAATCCCGTTATAGTGCATATACAGTAGTATTATACTGTAGAATATCATCTGTGTTGACAGTTTAGAGCAGTCTACTGTATAAAGAGAAAAGCCCATTCCAAACAAACATTATAGAACTCTTGGGTACTGTATTTTTCCACTTGAACATTTATAGCTGTTTTTCCCTCTGCCACAATTACACTTGTGTTACCACCTTGTGCAATGTGAGGAAGCCCCATATGTGAACACACATTGATTTTCCAGTGCTTGTTTAAAATGGGTCTTTCCCTTGACACGCTGGTTCTCTGCACTAGCCTTGCCAGCCACGACTAACTCTTTTCCTATTCTATACTAAGATGGTAGTCTGGTCTGTAATTGACTGCATTCAGTTTCAAGGGCAGAGTTTACAGCTATATAGTAAACTGACCAGAAACACCAGACATGACACAAAAAAGCCACACACAGCCTATTGTTAACAAGGAAGTCACTGGGGTGGGACAAAATATTGAAATATCAAGATCCTTTTTTCTTTTTTTTTGGTGATACTGTATTGATCATTAAGGCAAGCTGCTGAAACGGTATATCGCAAAATATTTCAAATCGTGAGGTATCCTAAGGTTTCCAGCCTTAGAAGTCATGTTAGTAAAGTTTGTGTATGACATGTCCTAAAAAAATACCACTGCAGCTTGTAAAAGGCTTGTTATTGGTTCAAATTCCAAGTAAATGATGTGTGTTTACCTTGAGCACGTCCTCCTGGGTGGACCTGCAGTTGGTGTAGTTGGTCACATCAGTCACAGAACCATCAGCCTCCACAGCTAAAGTCTTCACTGGGACTGACACATTTTTACCTGTCAGCACTGCAGTGTTTAAGACCTCAGAGTTCTGCACAGGGGGAAGAACAAAGCACATCTAGGTTAGTACGCCTGCGCCTTTATTTACTGTCATTTCACAAGAGCTCGGGAGAAAGGGCTTGAAATTTGACTTTCTCACACAGAAGCAAAAAGTTGGATTCATAGTTATTTTTTAGTCTGGTGTTTAAGGCTGCCTGGCTTAATTACAGGCTGCTCTTCAGGTTTGACTAAGTTCTACAAGTAGCACATGAAAAATAAGCGCTAACTTTTGAAGAGACCTTGACATGCAGAAGAAGACGAAAACTCTCTTAGCTTTTTGTCTGCATCACTATTGCATAAGACTTTACTGTAACCTTGGAACATCTTGGACTTGAATAAAAATGAGAATCATGTAAAAGGGTATTCAAGTATGCATTTGATGGCTGCATTCATTTCATCACAGAGACATTAATTATGTGTCACACTTAGACTTGCACAGGGTAGCTGTAATACAAAGTACTGCAAAGGAGAAAGGAAAGCCGTTTTTATTATGTGTAAAACATGTTACATGTGTCTAATTTTTGATATTCTAATTTATATTCTAAACTGATCTAGTCTTATACCTAATTACTGAAATATATTCAACATGAGTATGACATCGTTAAATAAGCATCAGGTCCCTTATCACAAGAAAGGATGAGTGAAATGAGAGCACTGTTTTAGATTTCTGCAGTCTTGTAAAGTTATTGTAGTGTTAGAGGATGATATAATCAGACGAGAAAGGCCTGCTTGTTAGACATGTGTGGATAATAACACAAGTATTATTAACTTAATTGAGACTGGTGCAAAAAGAACATGATCATAATGTGAGGCATAGGCAGGTGTGTGTGTATCTACAAACACACACCTGCAGCTCTATCCCATTACAGATATAGGTCAGTACTTTGACGTAGCATCTAAACCTGATTACATTTGTAATCTTCCATCCCATTTTGCCACCTTGTACTCTACATCTATGCCAGTGCTTAACTGTAGAGAGCATGGTCTTATCCTATGACTTGTCAACAAGCCTGATGTAGCTTTAGCTGAAGTGCTGGTTTACAGCTCCTCTCCAGTTTAAAGATCTTGGATAACATCTTTAATCTATTATAGGTGATGGTGGGGAGTTTGTAAGAAGCTCTGGATGATCTGTGTGTTTTCTCCTGTTGCTTGTGGACTAAAGCCTCAGTCCACTCTGGGCAGATGTTCCGGCTGCAGTTTGAACTCTGTCGGCTTGACAGCTGCTGACCGCAATTCCAAAAGGACATGCTCCAGTTCAGACGGCGACACTGACCCAAACATAAACCACTGGATCAGGCTGAGCACACAATCAGAAAGCAATATCACTTCTTGGCTGCACTGGTGATCCACTGCAGTGAAAAATCTTCTTCACGTTTAATGTTTTCAAAAGATCCAACATAATCCAGCTTGCACTGATCAAGTTTAGCTCAAGTGGCTCAGCCCAACTATCCCTTATTTTTTTCAGTTTAGTTCAGTCCTGTATCACTTTCCAATACCTACTCATGGCAAGTATTTTTTATTCTTCTATGTATTATTTTGTCCATTCAGCCATTCTTCAAAAAGTAAAGACCATGACCTACAGGATGTAAGAAAAGCAAAATTCCAGCCCTTAGGCCAAAAGGCAACAGCTGACTCAACAACATGTTGCTCCACTTGGGCTCCTTCATTAATCAAACTTATCGAAAGTTTGCATTACTGCAGTTTTTAGCCCAATTTCTGAGGATGCAGAGCAGGTGTGTGTTACAGCCAGAAATAGGAAACTACTTTGCAACAATTTGAGTTGAAGAAGGGAAACGGGCCAGTGCCTTTAAATCAGAACTCAAGCAGTGTAACCAAACACAGGCAGGTTTAATGTCCCCGGAGAGTGATGTTTCTCCTCAAGGCACATGGATTATGATGACTAATAAACTGTAAAATAACCCACTAAATCTCACCCCATTTCCTTAACTTAGCTCTGATCATCCCTCATGAGTATTCCAGAGGTGCTCAAGATGGTAGTGAGCATGAAAGATCTTCATCCATGACACATACAGCCAAACAACTTAAAACATGTAAAAGCCACATTTACAACAAATTATTTAAAACAGAGGCCCAATACCTTTCACATAATTACGATGGCTAAGGTGTGAGCACCAATTAGACAGCACTGTTTAATTCCTGCTGAACTGGCTGTTTATGAGACGATAATAAAGTCACCTTGTTTATCTTTGGAGAATATCATTATGTGAGCTGCGTAAAGCTGTCATTCACATTAGCTGCTGATGCCAATTTCATTAAGACTGAGTGAGCTTAGAGTGGCTCTGTGGCCTCGACGTGCCAAATTTACAACCACAGACCCACCTTATGGCACGCCTCTGACATGTCATTTATACACCTTACTTTATGGGGCCATATTAAATCCTATAGCCTCGTGCTGTTCTGTTCATAGTAGGCAAATGTAGGGATGTTATGTCATGATAAAACTTACTATACAATTAAAAACTAAATACCTAGTTTTAGTCAAGAAGTTTTGTAAAACTGTTCTGTGATATAAAGTAGGTAGGCCAATTTTTTTGCTTTAGTCCCTCCTCTGGCCTCTACAGCAACATCAAATAAAGTTTGTGGGATAGAGCCCAGACCAGTAGTTGATCAGTTTATAAGTGGTGTGCAAGCCCACACCCACACATACTCTGATATGATGTTGCTGTAGAGGCCAGGGGAGGTACAGAATAATAATAATATATAATAATAATAATAATAATAATAATAATAATAATAATAATGTCTTTTTGCTGTGTTATGTAGCCACTTTTACCACTGCCCTTGCTTTACAACTGACTCTCCATTTTCATTTCTGCTTTAATCCGTCAGTTCACACTCTCTAACCTTTGGTAATAACTCGCAAAAGTCACTGAGTGAATAAATTTAGACAAATCTGTACAAAGTCCAAAATAATATTCCCGTTTTTGTAACACAACATAGCCTACCCTTTGAACTGTGGACCAATAATGTAAAAACTATGTAATCGCTTGTCATGCTAACGTGTTTTTAAACCAAGGCTAGTTTCTTACCAAGACAATAGGAGCAAGCCCTATGAAGTCTCTCTGGGCGGTGTACATCCGCATCAGGCCGACATCTTTGACATTTCCTGGAATCTCCAAACGCCACGAGATAGTCTGACTCTCAATATGCTCTGCTATATCACTGGGCACAAAGTCCAACTGTAACACCTCCAGCAGACCCCTGTGAGAGAAAATACAACAAGAAAACATAGATTCCTACTTAATTTTACATTAAGGATAACAATTTTCTCTATAGGTCCACAAGTGACATGGTACTTGTAGAGAACTTGCATAGAAATACTGCTACTATTATATTCTTTGTGCTGGACCAAAGCCTGGAGAAAATGAACAAAGATGCATCATGATGGCTATATACATTACAAATATCCCCAATTACATTACCAGTGGCAGATGATTTGGTGCTCTGAAGTGAAATGCCAACGGAAAGGCAACATTGTGGTCAGTTAAATTTGACAATGTTAACTAGGATTTGACAAACACTGACTATTGTTTCCTGCTAATTTCTGTAACTACTTGTATCTATAGTCTTAAACACATGTCAAGCTAACTGCTTAAAAAATAGCTCCAACTAAAAGCTTTTTGACATTGTTGTTGACTTGTTCATCTTCATCTTTTCATCCAACAGTTTTCTTTGACACAATAGTTAGTGTTATGTACCGAACAAAGGCATTGATGAGCTATGTGCTTTCATACATTTATTATGAAAAGCATGTAAACAGTTAAAAAACAGAGGCAGTCTGTGAAAATGCAAAGTAAAAATCATTTCTGTGAAGCATTCGGCAGACATCAGACTGCAAGTGAAGGAAACCCACAAGAGGACTCATTTCCAGGTGCAGATGTGAGAGGAAGGTGAAAATGTAAAAGTAAGATTAAGTGAGCTGGCAGAGAGACTGGGGCCAAGTATTCTGGTCAAAGGATTGTCAAAGAAATGGCATGTGATGTTATTTGATGCCGGGGAGGGAAAGCAGCCATATCTGCCAGTTGAACAGATCAAAGTAAAAAAGGAGCCCGATGTGAATGGAGTCATGGCACTTTGAAGTGGAAAACTTTACATAGAAGCAAACAATAAAGTGTGTGCAAAGTGTGCATGCTTAAAAAATACACTTAAGATATTCTATAGATGGTGAAATATGTGACGGCAAGGACAAACACAAACATATACAGTATGAAAGCCTACACATATCGGAAATTTGATAAAAGGAATTCAAGAATACATGGTAAAGCAAAGAGGAACAATGCAGAGTCTTTGTTGACAAGCCTACTAACTGTTTTATTCGCCAAGCTGTACACAAGTATAGAATAAAATAAATAGTCTAGATTGTTAGATGTGGAAGTGCTTGATATAACTGAAATATTGAAACTGTTTTTCATATTTTTGCTGGTCACTATGAAGGGTTAGCATTTCAAGAAAGGTTTTGTAGCCTACATAACAGCAGAATGGAGAGTCAGCATGTCCTCTCCGTGTAACTGCAGGTTCTCTCTGGCTTCAAAGACATGTGTTTGGGAAATAGATGAATCTCAAGTGCCCATAGTAAATGAATGTGTGTCAGTCTGTGTACATGTAAAGTATGTATGTCTTTTTTTTTAACCTTTTTTTAACCAGGTAAGCTATTAAGTACATATTCTTATTTACAATAACGATCTGATGTCTTTATGTCCTTCATACAATAAGGCCCATAGTTGTTGCTCTAAGCTTGCAAATATACCAATGATCTGTAAAGGGAAAAACAGGAAACAAGAATGCCCCAAAATAAAAAAAAATCTAAACACACATAAATCATTACTTATAAAAAATGCATTGTGTATTTTCCAAACAAAGATTTAGCTGCTTTAAGTTGTAAGGATTCATTTAACAACTGCTCCTTGAAACATCCACACTAGTATTTTTATTTTTATGTGTCATTCTTAGAGGTTTACAAATATCCTGAGTGATGTCTTCCATATGTCAATCACTACAGGTAATGAAGATGAATTATACTATTTCCATCCAAAACATCAAAGTGGAAGATCAGAAGAGGAAATATAGTAGGTACAGACAAATAAACAAAAGCATGTTAGAAAACCAACCTTGTCATTCACAAACACAAGGTAGCTGTTTTAACATCAAACTCATGAACTGCATATATTTTAGAGGTGGGTGATATGGCAATAAAAATCTATTTGTTCTGGGAAGATCGTTGGAACGTGATACCGCACATTCATTTATGCTCTGCTCTTCACTGGTGTTCATATTAATAAAAGGAGATCATTATATTGGACGTACATTGAATTTGTAGTAAATTGGTTTTAAGTAGAAATAATCTATTTAGTCTATTCTATTTAAGGCAGCAAATTCAAACTAAAATCATCATAAAATCTTGCTATCTCTTTTTTACCATATAGCCCACCCCCAATACATTGTTTACATTGTTTGACAAAACTATTGATGCTGGGTTAATGTGCCTATTTCCTGGAAAGCCATGTATTAGGAGGGGCTGTAAATTGTGGACATTTACAGTACCATCAAAGGTTGAAATGTGTGTGTGCTTTTATATGGTCTGTGTATGTCCCGGACAAGACTTGGAATATCTCTGCTTCCTAATCTGCCTTCCTGAACGTGCAAGCGCTTAAGCCCGGATAATGTAGCAGTGATTACGGATGATTATAAAAGTGGGTCGGACCACCGGTGTGTGTGTGTGTCTGTGTGTGTATGTGTGTGTGTGCGTGTGGATGGAGAGGGATTGCTGGGCAGAGGTGGCCTTCTGCTTCCACTGCACATCTGCAATCAGCACATGAAAATACAATGTAAACTAACTGCTTGTACAAACACGATGATCAAATATAGATTCAAGTGCTGTGTGTTCTTTCAGCAGTTCTACCTTGATCTCATTATTTCTGTGGCTAACCAAGGTTCCTGTTTTACATTTCAATAAACTAACTAAAAGCATGTATACTTTGTTTTTCTAACATTTTCACTGCTATAAGAGCTGAAATCCTTATGGCTAATTGTTGGTGGTCATAATTTTGACCATCTGTCTACATGCAATTCCAGATGCAATGTGTGTTCTGACCATTTCAACATACACTCACTGACCACTGCACCTTCCAGAGCTCCACAACTGTTCATCAAACATAGATCCAAGTGTTGTGTGTGATTTTACAATCCCACCTTGATTATTTCTGTTGCTGACTAAGGCTGTGTAGCTGATTTACATTGCAATACAAGCATACATAATATATCATATTTTTACACTGCATAAATTGTGCTGCATTTTCATTGCTATATGAAAGCTAAAGTAGAAAGTGCTGAAACTGTTATGTATACAAATATATGGGCACATTTGTTCAAACATAG
>JAVQKG010293287.1:0-14292 GCA_036025885.1 Hypseleotris bucephala
CACTTCCACCACCTCCTCCGCCATAAGGCAGTCGGTCTTATAGCAGTTGACGCAGACGCATGGGGCGTTTCGCCGATATACATTTGCTGTCGTTTACGACAGCCTGGGTCTAGTTTAAAAGGGTGCTTACATGAACTACCTGAATGTTTTCTGTCTCCTACCATGTAAGGACATTTAGATGATTCCAAGTGTTTCAGTATGTCCCAGTTTGTGTGTTATTACCAAAACAGACGAGTCATGTTCATTAAATGTCACAAGGAGGGGTTTCCATAAATTTAGCAGTAAATCCTAAAGTGGTAGATTCCACAACTTAGAACAGAGGAAAACCTGCAGCCCATTTGTAAATAATATTTTTTTGTTTAGTTTTCACTTAGTCTGCCATGATGCGTGTGACTCTCCCCTCCAGAGCCATTAAAAGCAATGACGGGGATGTGCTGTGGCTTACTTTAACTGTGTAAACAGAAAAAACAGACTTTTACGAAACACAAGCAGCTATCACAACCCCTTTGATGCAGTTTATCTCCTACACCTTAAGACTTAAAGCATTATGTAATGTCAACTGAAAATGCCAACAGTTAGCTTACCTTTTTTCTCATACAGCGTAAAGTTAGAATTGCTCTCCTTCTGAACCCCGTGGCTGAACCGGTCAAAGGGAAGCAAGTGACATTTCCCGCTGTGCCTTTGAAAGTTGAAAGCCCTGTAAAAAGCACAGCAGATCAGAGATTGACAAAGTGGTAAACAACAGAAATATGTAAATAATTTGAGTGTACGCAGAATTAGTGCAGCACGGCCATTTAGTAAGTGTGAGTCAGGCATAAAGTATCAATAAAACAATCAATACCTCACCTGCAGTTTTTCTTGACCTTTTTGCATTTGCGGGCACAGTGCTCCGGTGATCGACTGTTTCGTACCAAAGGAGGCTGAAGACAGTATGTGCAAACCAGCATGTGGTTTTCTGTCTTCTCATATCTCTGTAAAGACTGATGACTTCTTCTACAGTGACCTAAAAGTACAGAGGAACACTATGGAAAAGATGATCCAGTCCAAAGGTACAGTTCTGGTGATGCCTAATGGTGCATAATCTGGGTCTTAATACAGTACCAATATCAAAAGCTCTGCAATCATTTCTTCTTTATAAAAGTTTATATTTACATATTTGTAATGTAAATAGTGGAGCGGATGTAAACACAGATCTGGGCAGGGCAGTTGCTTTTTAAGAAATGTGAAGTGTACATGGAGGAGGTCTAGGTAAGGTATGTCTAACTGTGTGGCCAGCTGTTGCAGAGTTTGTTCAGGAAGTTTAGTTTCCCTTGGAGTCCAGCGCAGATGACATGCTCCTATCTGCTCTGAAACATAATCAACATGCAGCTCACAAGGAAACCCTTAAAGATTTTCTGGCTCTTAGGTTTGTCTTCATGCTTCATACTGAGGCACTATTTCACATGGTGTCTCCAGAACGGAAGAACCTCCTGCTGTTAGTGCTTTAAATAATGGTATCTGAGAAATTTAATCCAGGCCGACGCTGTCATACCCAAAAGCAAGGTGATTCATTAATTGTAATAATATTGTAATTTCCCTAAAACTATATTCTTCTTTTATTCTATAGGGGGCACTATTGAGAAAATTGGCATCATATTAGTCAGTGGGCAGGGGGCCATAAGGTGTTTCAGGTTTGAGCATATCAGACAAAGTATATGCAAGTTGGAGGCTGACAAATATACCTGACTTCCCAATTTCCATCAAATATGGCTGACTTCCGGTTTGTCGTAGGGTGGGGCCGTAATAATATTTTAGGTTGGGTATAATGTGGAGAATCACTGTAGAAGTTTCATTGCTCTCTGACAAAGTAAGTCTATCCAGAATCGGGGACAAAAACATAGGGGCGCTATTGAGGCATTTGACCTCTGTAATTTGCATATTATGTACATTAAATATAGCCTACACCAGCCCAGATCATTTTGCCAAAATTCATCTTGTTAATGTTTATCAGAATTCATGACTCAATTAAATTGCTAAGAACATTAATTAGTTATTATTCATTGTAGAAGTACAAAAGTCGGTTCGGTATCTTTATATGTAACTGTCCAAAAAATGTTAAAAAGATCCTGCAATTCCAGACAGAATGATCCAAATCCAAGGCATTGCAGTCTCACTTCAACATGGTCATGGATCTTAAATTTTACAACCACAGACTATTGTCCAAAATAATCAGCTCACCAGTGTGTTTAACTGTTCTGCAGTATATTTACATTGTTTTGTGTTATTATTACCAGTAGATTTTATGGATATCTGGGATTCCTAAAGGAGGCTATTTCTATAGCTTTATGAGCCTTAACGTTGAGTCGCTTAAGCCAACTCTTAAAGCCTTATTAAAAGTCCTGCTGTTTAACTACAGTGACTGATATTATAATGATTTGATACAGAAATAGTAAAAACTGCTCATAGCTGGAAAGTTTCACTGTCACCCTATCCTCTGTCCTTTCCTTTATTGTCATCCAACACTTTAAAGTGAAGTTGTGCATGTACGTACATAAATATAGATCTTTCAAAAGTGCAAAATACATTGAGTATTATAAATCATTCTTTAATTTATAGACCTTGTTAAAAAACATTTCTTCAGAAGAAGCACATCAAAAGAAGCCATTGCATAGTGTATACATATAGGAGATCCAATGGGTTCAAAAGCAGGACAAAACTATATTTTAACTATGAATCCTTTGTAATACAAATCCATCATGTGTTACCTTACTGGTCAAAGTTAGGAGCACATCCTTCTGCAATGTCTCCAGAGAGAAACAACTTCAGATGCACTGAGTTTATTTACAGTCCTTTTCTCTTTCTTATAATAAGGATAAAGTGTGATATCAATTTCACATAAAAATCTCATACTACAGTTACAGAAATACAGTCAGTGCCAAGATCCAACACTAGGCGTTGTGTGTACTTAGGATATTGTAAACTGTGGCGCATTCATAGGCTTCTGGTTGAAAATGTTTTTTGGGGAGGATGTATTATTAATGTTTAGGCTCCACTAGACCACATCTGGCACTCATCACACTGTTGTTCCAGCCCCAAAGTCTGACCGAGGCTGCTCAATTAGATTTCACTTAGGCTCTTCCTCTTCTCATTTAGTCGGACCTCGACTATCTTCAAATGCCAAACATTTACTCAAGCAGACGATTAGAATAAAAGCGCCTCGATCGGGCAGCAGAGGAGTGATGAAATGTAATGGAAAGTGGCAGAAATTGCTCTAAGTAACAGGTCTGGAGTCTGGTTAAGGAAACTCTAGATGGGATGAGGAATGACCCAGGCTCCCACTTTCATCTGAGACACCCTTGAGTCCAACACTTACCTAAGGTGTACTCCTCTACCTAATCAGACTAGTGCATAACTGCACCGCTGCATGATGGGAGTAATATTAGGGTAGGAGGTTAGGGGTGCACCTCTGTCTGTGAATTAAACAGACATTACATCTGCTTCAGTGAGTGCTCAATGTGGACCTGGGTTAGTGTCCAGATGTTACCCCCCCCCACCCCCCCCCCCCACCCCCCACCCCCTCCCCCCTCGTCCTCACACACTCTGGTGGGACAGACGCAGAATACCAATGCTTGGAGCGTGGATTTGACTTTTCCCCAACTCCAGAAAAGGTCAAAGGTCAGGGTCAGAGCCCCAGAGGTGCAAATGGGAGATCCACTGCTTTATTCACTACTCTATGAGATGTACACCAGAGGGAGGAGAGTCTCATAATGGGCAGATTAACTCTTAACATTATAAGGCATCACCAGGTTGAAAAGCAGGTGTTTAAATGAATGGCCCCATGGCGCTAGAGAGTATCGCACCTTCATAGTCTTTGTTCAAGACTATACCAAACAGCTAGACTAGTGTCTGTTGCACAAATAATTCTGACCTCTATAAAAGTTTAATGACACCAATAATACCTGAGCAGATGCACGTTAAATCAAGTGATTTGGCGCGAACTTATGCCTTGAGGCTGGCTTTTCAGCGCGTCTCAAAGCAATCTGAGACATCCAGCAACAATTAATCGGCACAATTTAAAACAAGTGAGAACACACAGGCAAATCCAGACGACATGGGCCATCCATGTCAATGAAAGAAAAATGTTTCATATGGAAAAATAAAATGCTCAATGTGTAGTTAGAAATAATGCGTTTAAATTGTCCATTAACCTACAGTAAACTTGCCCCTAGGCTATTGATGTAGCCTACATAAAATTACACACTGTTTTGTTTTTAATTAAAAACTGCTTGTGCGCAAATAGCCTATAGGCTATAATGTATTTGGCAAATTTAGCCTAGGCTACTAAGTTTTGGAACTTAATATAATAATAATATAATAATAAAGGCAAAAAAAACACGTTCACGCAGCAAACACATAAATAAAGAATATTATAAGTTTTACCTGAGTGCAGAGAAGAGAGGAGAGCGCAGAACAGAGCTTGGTAAATGGATGCGTAAATCCTCATGGTTAGATGCCAGAAACTGGACTGAGGCGTGTGTGTGTAGAGCGGCTGACTGAACGGGTCCCGCTTTCCTCAAATTGATGAGAGACTTCCAACGATCCACACGTCCTCGGTTCAACCCCCTTTTACTCCACTTTGTACAATGCACTAACGGCGCCTCAATTTACTAACATCAAGTTCACGAATTTACTCAATATCCGGTGCCAAATTTCAAAATAAAACGAGAATTATGAGCAGTCTGTTTTTTAATTCTGCTTATTAATCGCGTTCAATATGCATTCTGACTTTTACATCGTGCATTTTAATGATTCCAAAGATACAATGTTTCAGGTTTCACCCCACAAGTACTACAAGACGCGCGTTTCCTGTTCTCAGGCCTATCAGCTTTAGCTAAGACAATCATTTCTTTAGTCTCAGTTTTTGGCTCCGAATCAGAGAGACTATAAGCCAGATTGGATTTTTTCGGAGTTTGCCAAAGATCTTTTGGCCCAAAGTAGTGACTGAATCCCGAGAGGGTTGAGCAGTTGCAACACACCTCGTGCGCAGAGAGAGCACAGGTGGAACTTACTAGAAGAGTGTCCTTGAGGAAAATGGGTGAACGGTTCATTGTCACTTTTATCTTCACAAAGGTAGCCTGCTGAATGTTCATTTTGCAAGTCCATTACTACTGAATGACAACTATGTGACAAAAATATAAAATGCATGGACATTATTCTGGTGGTGTAGTTCTCACGAAAATCAATTTATCACAAAATGAAAAATGCCTAGGCGCAGTGGGAGAGAGCCTATTTGTCCTATTGGTTAAAGATACCCATGGGAGAGGGAGGTATGGAGTGAAAAGTACTGCCAAGATTAAAAAATGTTGCAACAGTGATCAGCCTGCTATATAAAGAAATATCATGTAGCCAAAGTACCAAAATAAGAGAATTAACTGTAAGTTTGCCTCTGTCTTTATACCTTAAATATACACACATTCATTAGGATATAACTATCACTACAAATCAAAATTTGGCTTTTAAGACCTTAACAGCTGAAGCCATATAAAGAAATATATGAAGCTGAGGTACTAGGAAAAGAAGTATACTGTAAGGTAGCCTATAACTTTATCACTTGATTATTAAATTGATTATTGTACCATAAAGATTCAATATAGGGTCACTAGCCATTTCAAATTCAACTTTTAAGACACAGTGCACAATCCCTGGAGGCACATTATGAGATATTAAAAGTTGTGTGTCTGCGTATTTTTGCACGGAGCAGCTGGAAGTGATCCTATTTAGGAACTAGTGTACAGAACTTTTGTTGGGCCCTAACCCCTTATTCGGCAGGAAATCCACACTTCAGCTGTTAACGGGCGGGCGACTTAAAACCCTCTAGAGAGAGCGGCTTGAGGTGAATGCCAGACCCTCCCTCATTAAGGCGTGTGCGGGTCATTTCATTTTCTTTGGTCCTTTTCTCTTCCTTTGGTGTGTGCTCATATGAACAGGTGTCCAGCGGCGTGCATGCTCCGAGGCAGCCGTCCAGAAGGTGCAGCAAACACCATACACACACCATCTCACCCACAACGTCAATCAGTGTCAGCCCAAAGAAGAAATCCAGACTCTATGAAAATCAGGCTTTTCCGTCAATTGGTATGCCTTTTGAACTGCAGCGGCACCAGGCCCGGTCTACCATCACAAGAGAGGGCTAAATAAGTTAGCCTTGACAGACGATTATGCTTCCAGGGAGAAGATGTTGGAGGTAGGAGTGTGCTTTTATAACAGACCGAAGCTTTGGGAGTATTAACTTGCACGATTTATTTTTCACACACAGACCCAAGCCCAATGAAGGGATTCCAACATGTCAGTCATGTCATAGTGATGGTAATTAGGGCATGGGAAGTTGTACAGTGATGTGCAGGGAAATAGGCAGTTTATTTAAATACATCTACATAATCATTGTAATTGGCACATGGATTTCCCCTTGAAAAAATGTAAAGATGTAAAACAAAGATTATCCCAAGACACCCTTTTTGGGGCCAATCGATCACTCAATCAACCTTTATTTATACATCATTGACCATCCAGGGTTTGTGCTTTTTTTGTGCTTGGTCAGTGCTTTTTCAAACATGTGGACATGATGCAAATATTTCAAACAACTCAACAACAAACTATTGATTAAAACTTATGAATGCCAAAATCCATTTAAATTTTAGACTGACAGAACATACAGTATATCTTGTCTCTCTCTTTTACCTCCATACAATAGCCTTCCGTGCCATGTGAACAAGTGAGGACAAGGGAAGTCATGGCAGTGACCCTGGGAGATGTGTAGCATTCATCATTACAGAAGACGAAGCAGAGCTCTCAAGGCCAGAAGCTGTCAGCACTCACCAACACACAACCTCACCGACTTCTTTGCAGGACCATGCCAGTAGCAACAACAAGCTCGTATGATCAACTAACTTTAACACATTGAGGCAGAATCCTTTGTTTTCATGGCCACAACTATATACACTTCAAACCATTCAAAACTAGAAAGCACTCGGAGAGTGCAGACCGACGCCAGGACAGCTAATTTCCCCATATGCACATGTAAATGGTTTTGTAGAATTTCCTTATGTAAAAGGTTTTTTTTTTTCAAAATGGTTGAATTGAGATTCTATCAAACAGTAGTTATGTTTAGTTTTGTCTGTGTAAATTAATTATAAAGTTTAGATAAAGATCCGTGCTCTAGATTTTGCAGGAACTTGTTCACAGACACGCACTCACGCCAACGGACCCGATAACATAACCTCCTTATGTCGGTAATAACTGATTAGCCCTGAGTGAGTCCAGCCACAGATAGTGACAAACTGGGAAACCTTTGTGCTGGTCCCAAACCCGGAGAAGGTTGCATCAGGAAAGGCATACAATCTGCTCATGTGACCCTGAAAGGAAGAAAGGAAAGGCAATAAGAATGTAAGTGAGTAGAACACCAAAATTAAAGCTGTGTTAGCATGTGTTTACATGAAGCACAATGTATTTTGCCATTGTTGTTTGACCCCCCTCTTTGTAGTCAGACAATACTTTCCTTGGAGCTAGCAATCACTTCTTTTCACTGACAGTGCTATACATGCCAAAATGTAACTTTGATGGAAGAGTCAAAAGGGTTGTGCATTTTTGGAAGTGTCATTCTAGTATAAACAGTGAATAGCCATAACTTGACAGAATTTCACTTTTTAGTTGTATTTATTGGCCCAAAATCACAACAACTGCCTTAAAAAGCTTCACAGAAACACACAAACAGGTAAAATGTCCCATGACATCACCTGTCTGTAGACCCTCCATCTTGGTATGTTGTCAGTTGGGCATCATCTCAAAGCATATGTTATAGGGCACAATTGTGTTGTTATTATCTCATATTTACATGAAAAACAACCCAAATCGAGCTTTATTTTTTTAATAACTCATAAAAGAGGCTAATCACCGGTGTGATCTAGCCTTCTTCACCCCTGACCTCAGCGACACTAGAATAACAAGCTCCTAAACAGCCCCCAACCCCTCAACGCTTTCCCCCCAATTAGGAAGGTGCTTTTCCCCTCACAGATGACAGATGAGGGGTCAGGGGGTTGGCAGACCTCCTTGCTCGCTTCTTGCTGTGCCCACCGAGAGATCAAGAAAGAGGATGTCTCTGCTTTGGGAAATGGTTGAGTGTTGGAGGTCATGTTGACATAGATTAATGACTGAGTGCAGTTAGACAAGAGAGAAAGCTAGGGTTTGGAATAAAGTATAGGAATTGTGTCATAATGAAGTGCAATGGAAAATGTTGAATGATTTCAATTTGAATAGTGTATCTCGGCCTGCTGTTGTATCCCACCTGCTTCATGTTTTACCTTTCTATGCCTTTAATTATGTTTTTCTGCAGACCTTGATGTAGTGGTTGAGTTAATGTTGCCTTTCTATTATCTCAAAGCAGCCTCTGAAATCTGTCATCAACACAGCATTTTCACGAGCAGGTTGTAATCAGGTCTACATAATAAAGTGGCCGTTAAGTGTTATGTAAATAAGCTATTATGGCATCTTAGGTGGAAACTACACAAACTTTCAGGAAAGAGGAGAGTTTGAACGGCAGGTGGAAAAACACATGAAATCTAAACCTGTGGAGTTTAAGTGACCAAAGGAGATAAAGCAGTGTTCACTGGGCCTCGAAGACTGCATTGAAGTCTATTCCTTGGCTGCAATAAAAGCCGAGCTGCAGTCCAATGAATCAAGGCGTTGGGGGCTCTCTCTCTCTGTTGTATGTTATGTCCACTGCTAATGGCCAGCAGATGTGAACCTATTTCACAAGTGTGGCTTTGGAAAACATTCCCGCACATAAATCCAATTACGGCCCACAGGTTAGATAGTGCACTGGTTAGCATACTCAAAGTCCTGATGTCCATCTATACAGCTGACCTGGATAATGAAATTTCTAGCAGCAAGAAAAACACAGTGTTCACTAAGTGAGAGACTAGATAAACCTAAGTAAACGTATGTTCTAATGTGGGGTTATAGTTGTTTGAGTTTGTCCTTTTTAAACTATGTGGTAGGTCTGAACCTTTAAATTATCATTGCTAATGCAGAGAACACACACAAAATCCATTAAAATGTCCTCTTGTTCTTGCATGACAAATGATTTACATGAAGTAGTTAGCAGTAGTTTGTACAGTGGCAGAGTAGTGAGCAACAATGGATTATGGGACCATTGCCTGACAATTGGTCTTCTAGATCATCTTCAATAAGAGTGACATATTAAACCTAGCATCTTACACCATCAGCTGGTTCTCAAAAATAATCACAGCATTCTAAAGATATTGTATATTTCAGGTGATACGTACACTTGTAGGCAATTTAGGCCATAGAGTAATCTGTACTATTGATTTTAAAGAAATCAGTTGTGCTGTCACCACAACTTCAGTGTTCATGCTCATACAGAAATCCCACTGGTGACGTGATTACTATGCTATCCATTCTAAAGACAAAGTAATGTTGGCTTGGGACAACACAAAATATTCTAGTACATGCAGACTTTCTGAATAAATCAGATAAGGAAATGAAACATGAGCAAAATCATTTTTGTGTTGCATCTGGCCCACACATGTTAACTTCTATAAATCTGTTAATTCATGTTTCCCAGACACAACGTTAGACTGTTAAATGAAATCACACATTTGTTACCTCTGGGTGTTGTGCAGCAGCAGTGGTCTTATTATTCTTTCATGTCTCAGAAAGTAATGTACTGAAATGCCTGTTTTTTAAATGTTTGTCAGTGGCTTGTTAGCGTTATTGGAATTAAATAAAGATATCTGTCTCTTGTAGAAGAAAAAAAAGAAAGGCTATTCCAATAAAGATATATTTGAAGGTTGGCTTCATGTACTTTTAGACCAACTCTTCCATGACTATTTTTTTTGCACATTTGTTTGATATGACTGGCTAATGATTGCCCATGAATAATGTCTTGAAAAAGGATGCTTTTAATAAAGACAACACAGGTGATGTGACCTGGCTTCAGCCTACAAGCCTACTGTTACCAGACCATAAGCTATTGTTTGTGGTGTGGCAGCTGCGGCATGCTTGTCTGGCACCTCATTGACTGCTAACTGGCTCCACGTGTGTCAAAGACAGGTCCCTATAGGTTACAAACACACACTTGAAGGAGTTGAGTGTGCGGTATGCCACACGCCAAAGACACACACAAACTGCAAAACTGATGGACTAATTTTGCAGGCTTTAGCGGCACAGCAGGAGTGCACCACTCATGTGTGGTTTTATGAACTGAGGTGGGGCGGCCAGAGGTGACATGGTCGAGCGAGCTGTACTAGTGTGTAGTAAGGGGAGAGAGAACAGGGGAAGGGGGGTGGGTCCCACCAGGTGCTAATAGATTTCGTGCAGCTTTGAAACGTGTGCTTGTGAGGATCCCCTTCAATAGAGTCAGGTTTCATCTGTGGCAAATTATCCAGACCCAAGGTTGACCTGCTTCAACACAAACCCCAGACACACACCACTGACACACTTATAGCACACACACACACATCCACACACACACACACACACAAACACAGACACGTACAGGCCAACATCCCAACTCATCCCAACATTCAGTTCGAATGTGTTACTCTCGTGCCCTTTCTACTCTGATAAACCATTGTTTCTGAACATGCCAAGGTTGAAGTCAATTTTTAGTCCAGATATTTCACTTTGTATGTCTAACCCTTCAATATTATAAATAAACATCAGTTATATTTATGACACACAGTACTGTTTAAGTCAGATATTGTGAAAGTATAACATGATCTAGTTTTAAAGGTTATATTGTCTTGAGTATTTTGTCTTGTTCTGCAGCTGCATTGCATTCCAAAATGTTGTCATCATTTACACACATCTGTAATGCTTTTCCGCACTTGATATCAGAACCAAAAACACTTTCAACCAGCAGCCCATGTTGTTACAAGTTGACTGAACATGCTGGTTCGACATCTAAATGGAGCTGTCTTCCCATTTTAGGAATATTTTGATATATTTGCAAATATTTTAGTTTATTTTGTATTTTAGCGTTCGGCAGAATTAACTGCACAGATTAACTCCCATCTTAGTATTCTTTATTACTATACCACACACATGGGCTCTGCGTACACAACTCTTTGATACTTCTAATTGAGGAGTGCTGTGGTCCTGTTTGCATGCTAACAGTCTACCCCAGTCATGATGAATGTGTGTGAGTGGGCCGACTGGATCTGCAGCTTTGCAAATGAGTCAGCAGAGCCACCTTTGAGAAAGTGGAATGTTATGTCCAATTTCAATTAAGACAAAGCACTTACTCCAAAATAGTGGTGTTTATTGTGACATTTCGAATTGGTGAACTGAGTTTATATAGGGGAGTGGCATGCAATGTTAATTTTGACAGCAGATTTTAATTTAGTTTTAGCCTTAGTCCTTTGACAAAAATGTTATTTAGTTTTAATCAAGATTTACTCCTACCCAACTAAAGTTCCACGTGATCCTCACTCATCCTCCTTTTAGTTGATGAAAATGTCAGTACATTTAGTCATAATATTGGTCTTTGTTAATTACGTTTTATTTAGTTTATGTTTAGTTTTTGGCAGAAAAAATGTGTTGATGAAAACCTTGTCAACAAAAGTAACACTGGTGGTTTGCTCAGAAAAAATATATCCTGAGGAAGATTCACTGTGATCGAATTTGCACAATAAACAGGAGTATTTTGGAGTAAGTGTGCAGGTCTTGTATTTTGTAATTGTCTTAATATTTCCAATGTTGTTTAACCCTGTTAATTATCCATGTCCAGTATACCCCACCTAGGCTAACGAGAGAGTAGAGATTTTCAGAAGTAAGGTTTTCTTTTCAGATTTTACTGTATTCATATATGCATGTTCGTGCTAAGTGTGTGTGGGCTAGTGGGCATGCATGTGTACATTTACTGGATGTGTTTAGTACCAGCAGAGGTTTGGCTGCAGTAGACAGAGAAGTTGAAAAGAATAATGTGTCTGTAACCCACACACGTGCTGTTGTTACTGCTCTGATGACCAGACACCTGGGGCTCAGCACAGGAAATAACTCACACTACAAAAGATGTCTGCCCCACTTTATGTCTCTGTTATGTAACATTAGTAACACCAGATCACTGTGATAGAGTCCCATTAAAGGACACCTCACTATTTTATCAATAGTCATAGGCTGGTGCTGACAATGCAAGTTAATCCTTTTGTGAATCGCTCTTCATCACAGAATTGCTTGTTTTCATTTTATTCAGACTATTTTCTTTTAAACTAAGAACCAGGGGGATAATGAAAATGTAATCTCATATATATATAAATATGACTTTTGGTTCTTGTCTGGCACTACAACTACAACTTAATATAAGTACGATTTTCTGAGCCACTGACCAGATTTTCTAATAATTTAATCAGCACAATAATGTATGACTGGCTAGAAAGTCCCCCACCTGACTTGAAAAAAGAAAACAAGCCCTTTTGTGTAGTGTGTAATTTGTCACTGTGCAACAGATATAACAAATACCTTAAGAGTTTGTTTTTTGTATGTCACTTGCATCACTTGCTGCTTCAGGCAATGCCTCTCATTTTGTTTCACAATTCTGACAATGTTTTGCATGTGTTTTCAGTGTATTTTGTTGTCTCATTAAAAATCTATACCTGTCTTTGTGGTCTCACTTTCTCTGCAGCCAAATACATGAAAGATACATGACAAACTCTGGCTACCAGACCGCAGCAATTACAGACAAACAAACATTAAAGATGAATCACAAGGAAAAAGATCCAAGGCTGTGCACAAACAGTCAAGCAGGTGAACGACATTAAAATAAGCTGTTTTGGAAAAACATTGTCTGGAAAACCTGCAAGAAATATTGTGTGCTTCACTTTAAAAGGTCACGCAAATTATTGTCTAATTTTTATAAACCTCATTTAATATTCTCTATGTTGTACAAACAGTTTATATTTTGAAATAAATGTTTTGTTGTATTTATTGGGTTGTTTTCTAAAAGTTATTGTAAGGAGCCAAAAGTATGCTACAAAAATTCCGTAAAACTGTAAAAAATCCCTTTTCCTTTTGTGTTCACTGATATTTCTTTAATCCTACCTGGAGCCATTCAGTTTATTGCAGGTTGAAAGAATGCTACTCTCTGACTGTAATCTCTATCATTGTAATCTAATATGTTAAAAAATCCGTAATAATGTAGAGGTTGCATGCAGGGGACTGCTGGCCCTCGGGCTCCACACTTTTGAGAAGGAACTGTAAAGGAAGAAACTGTATGGAGGGGGAAAATGATATGCTAAACATATCAATCTCAACATGCCTGAAATGAAAGCCTTTGTGTCTAATAAGCATCACAAGATCTATGTTACAGCACTTGTGACTGGGTCTTGAGCCACTGCCAAACAATGCCTTCATGAGGTGTTTGAAATGTTTAAATGAAGGGCCACGGACCTCATTTGGGATGAGGGCAGTAACAAACGTCTTTCCTGAACCAAAAGTCAGTGTGACAAGCTTTAATATTACTCAGAAGTGCTGGGGCCATGAGGTGTGGAAACAAAGCTAGAGGCCTCAACCATACCCTGGTGGTCCTATTCCTATAACCACAACATCGTCAATCCTCCTCCCCAAACATATTGTATTCCGACTATTGGATTGTTTACTGCGTACATTGGTTCAGTCTGTGGGCAACAGGAAAGACCTTATGGACCACTTTTTATTGTCAAGTATCAACAGTGCTGTCTTTTACAGTAGTATTTTACAATAAAATTTGTGCTTGTGTAAAAGTTTGTGCTTGTTCCATTGAATCATTTTTCCACACAACTGCATCAATACAATACGGGGAAAGCCAAGTGTGGAAAAACAAATTTGGGGTAAGGACTTCTAATAAACTCCTGATATTCACACTAAAATATATTTGCCTGTCTCAAAGCCAAAACCTAATCAGTAACAGAGGGACACAGTTATTTGGATAACAATCTAAACAGTGAGGACCTTTGAGTGTAAACGCTCTGACTTCTGCTGGTATGAAATACTGCTGCTCATCCACAAAACACAGACACCAGACCCCTCAGACAAACAGAGGCCCAAGAAGGACAAGAGGCTGTTCCCGGAAACATGGCTTTTATCATAATAAATATAGCCAAACTCTAAGAACGGTTTACTAAATAAAAACAGATTACTCATTCTTGAAAGAAAGGTCATCCGTGTAAAATTCTTCTGTAATATGTCAGTAGATTAGTTAAGTTATCAGGTTAATCTAAAGTATAAACTGCACCACAGACCAAATATTTTCAAGTTCAAGGG
>JAVQKG010293291.1:0-11540 GCA_036025885.1 Hypseleotris bucephala
GGCACTAATGTCTAACATTTAAATCTACTAAAATCACAGTGGTGTACAGACACAATATTATAAATATAAATTACTTTACAGAGTAATGAACCAAAACCTAACATTTGGCCAAAATGAAAAGTATTAGTAGTACAGATGTGTTTTGTGTGAGTTACACAAACAGCACACAGTGAAAGCACAGGTAAAAACAACAATAGCTTTGACAATGAGGGAGAAAAGCACAGTGGGACGCTTCTGGCAAGTTATCCATTGTGAGGTATCATTGTCCAGGGCCTATCATGAACACAGTCTTCACAAACTGTGTGTTCAACTGACGGGAAGATCGTTTTTACCTTCACAATGGAATAGACAAATGAAATGGTCTCAACTGAAATGAAAAATAAGTTGCTGCAATGCCACAACAGACCAGTAGCATTAGACAAACACTGAGGGGAAAAATAATCAGCTCTCACCAGTTTTCTTCAGAATGAAATGGACAATCAAACATCCCCTAATTTAGAAGTCCACATAATTTTTTATATATAACCCTTTGTTTTGAATTATACAACTTGAATGAGTCTTGCTAAACATTTTTGAAATTATACGTAGGCTAAAAGAAACACAATTGTGTACTTTTTGTGTAGTATATTGTAGTTGATTTCTTTTAAGGTCAAAGAGGTCAGAATGTTCAAGGTGGAATAAGATAGAAAACAAAAGATTATCAAATACTGAACAATTTAAATAATGTGCTATAACTCAATTACTTAGATCAATCATAAGGTGCTCATATATCTGAGTTTTTCCTTTGAAGCTGGATGCAAGTAAAAACACTCTGTCGTCAATGGAAACCAAAGCAAACCCTCTTGGCGCTTGGATATTGAGCTCCTGGGATGAGACAAAGTGGCCCCTCTTGCTGTCCCATTGGTAGACCTGTGTCAGAGAGTAATCACTGCCCAGGATGGCGTACTGCCAGTTGCCGATGGAGACAGGCTGAAACACCATGGAGCCTCGGGAAGGGAAGGTCTGGACCTCTTTGAACATGGCACCATCCCAGCGCATCACCTTGGAGTCCCCAATGAATCTTGTCAGGCATATAAACAGTTCACCTTAGAAAGAAAAGATACAGGACAAGTTGTTTACTGTTTCTGTTCACAAAATACAATTGTCTTATGTTAGGTTATTTCACTGTCCCAAACATTTGACAACAGAGAAACAGATTACAGAAAACATTTTTCATTATCACTGAAACATATTTGTTTCATTTGTAAAAACTGTTGTTCCGTTCAAAGTGGGTCAGGATATAATGATCAGAGACAAACCAAAAGACTAATTGCGAAAAACTGGTCTATTTCAAAGCCTGCAGCTCTCACCTTTGACATGGAAGTGCCTGACTGCGAACACATCCTCCATGTCGGGTATGTCTGTGCGTCGCTCAAACACCTTCATGCTCCTGTTCCACTGGTACACCACAGGCCTCTGGGAGCTGCTGGACAGGATCAGGTGAGGTTTACCAGAGATCTCCAGGTACTCCACATCAGTGTCCCGGTACCATGGATGGAGAGACTGGTGCGAGTAGAATCCATTACCGTTCCATTTGTACACAGTGGTAGAGCCAGCCTTTAGAAAACAGGATAGAGACAATGATGACATTAGAAAACTCTGATAGGTGCAAAGACAGTGCATACAAAAACATATATGTTGTAAAAATGATCGGTATGACAATCATTGTGGTACCAAGTTTTCAGTTTAAGCAACTTTTGAAGCTACAACTTTTTTGCATAAATTTAGTGTTTTGTATCACCATTTCATACAATAAAAACAACATTTAGACTTCATATATGTAAGCTAAACATTGACGCTACAGCCAATTCTAGTAACTGATTCACAACAGAACCACTTAATTAAAGATGCAAAATCCAAAAAATATAGATAATTTAAAAATGCCTAAAGTTACCTTGGAGCTGTCAGCAATAATAAAGAAAGACTCTCCATCGATCTTGAAGGTCTCGATGTCATTGGGCTTGCGGATCTTCAGGATGTCAATGTCCTGAATCTTAATAAACTTATTGGCGGATATGTCCCGTTTGTAAATGTGCGAGCCCCCGAACAACTGGGCCACAATGATAAACAGGTGGTTGTCAATGACCATAGGCTTGCACACTACAGTGGAGGTGCCTGTATAGAAAGATTTCTGTAAACATACTGTCTTATCAATGGCCATTTTTAAAATAATATTGTACTTACTTTCGATTGTGTCAAAAGTTCGGAAAGTCATCTCAACATGATCCCACTCCAGAAAGCTGCACGTTCCAGCGAAGGGTTGGGCGAATACAACAAACTGGTCAACGCCAAATGTGAAGGCCTCCACAGAAATGGACTCAAACTTCAGAGACTGATAGGAGGCGAACTCTGGAAAATAACAACAGACAGAGGAGCAGGGTCATGCACAAAATGTTAGAAATACTGAGGGGTGAGGGTTAAAAAGAGGTTTTCAAGGCATCTGTGACAAATTCACTCTACTTCCATCATGGTTTAGACCAAGCTTGGTCCTTGTATCCACCTAGTTTAGTCATGGCTTATTTCTTGTATACTCTTAGTTTAGATTAGATTGGGTTTTGACTTATTTAGTAATTTTGACTGTTTTAGTTCTGAGTTAGACTTGGTTAAATCCTGGTTTAGTCCTAATTTAGCCTTATGGTTTTGCAAGTTTGTTTTCACTCTTCAAACTAAATACAAAACTGGATAATGGCTCTGAGATACCAGCATAACAGAAAATATGTTTGCTGAGTGCTTTGCTTGTCCATGCATTAGAGCGTACATAAGGACAGTTTTTGTTTGTGCCTATGATAGAGAGAGTGAGAGGTTACCCGCTGTGATGCAGTCAAAGGAGTGTGGTAGAAGGTCATTGATCTTCCTCCCCTGGTGAGAGGGTGGGCCGCTGCAATAGATCTGGTCCAGGGTGGCATTAGTGTGATGCATCCATTCCACCAGCCACTTCAGCTTACAGTCACACATCAGATTGTTTCCTCGCAAATCCCTGCTTTCAGACAACACTATCATATTCTGTTTGAGGTTAAAATTGTATACATTGGCAAAAAATAATGTTGGCTTCAATTTATACAGCGCCTATCAAGTGCTTTTCACATTTGAGTCCAGTATTTCTTCACAGTCACACAGTACTGGTGTGAAACCACTACTGAAGCCACAGATGCTGATAGAGACGTGGCAGCCATAGCGTGCATATGACTCTTCAACCACAGTCAAACACGTTCATAAATTGGCAAGATTGGTAAAATGTTCTGTACAATGGTCAAACACAATGGTTGCATGCACTGGTTGGCCCTTTCCCACCAATTGAACCATCTCCCATTTGTGGACTACCCACTTTCCAAGCTGTGGACACACTGAGAATACACCAGTTTGCAACCCCTTTTGGCTGGAGTAGAATGTCAGAAGAATGGCAATTTGGATTATTTTTCAAAATGTACAAATAAGTAATTTTTCTCTTCAAGTTAGGGCTTGTGTTTAGCCATTAATATGGGATACATGTGCACTTTTGGCAGGCGCTATTTCCATTCCATTAGTAATTAGTTATTACTCTTTGTTCTGCCCTCTGTCTCACCGCTCCATGACAGTACTTTGGCTTCAGTCCAGCTGATCTAACAAAAGTGTCCTATCTCCTGAGTAGTCTCGCCCCAGCTCTGAAGTGCTCTCACAGGCACTGTTGACCTTGAATGTATACTCACTGCATGTCCGCTTACACAGAGCAGCCGGCATTATTCAAGAAACAAAAAAAACTATTCTGTTCTCTCCAAGTGACAAGCTTAGCATTTACACTGGCTTTGTGCCACATGTGCGCTGACTGTGTCTTCTTTTTCTTCTTTAGTCTACTCTCTTTAGACCGATCTGCACAATGGTAATGCTATAGTGTATCAGGGAATTTTCTACTTCTAAATACTCAGAATTAGCTCACATGTTTGATATTGGTATGTGCATGATGAACCCCAATGGTTTTATGTCCAAAGAATAAATCTAATAATAGTGAAAAAATCTACTAAAATTACTTGGATCTAGGCAATGATTCACAAAACTGTCAGTATAATCAAAATCCATCCATTACTTTTTAAGCAGTCTTTCAGACTACCAGACAGTAAAAAATAATACTATATTTATATTATCAACGTAGTGTATCTTATGAAAGCACAATAATGAAATCACAGAGAACTCACACTTTGGTCAGTGCGTCCATGCCCTTGAATACATCTTTAGGCAGCGTCTCAAGGTTGTTGTACGCCAGACTCCTAATCAGCAAAAGAGAAAATAATAGTAAATCACACATTAAGTAAATTATAGGTTTTTTTGAGAGCCTCAAATTAGGTTAAGTATGCTTCACACAAAGTGACTCATATAAAAACGTAGCCACTGGATGGAAACAGGGCAGTTTTGCTTTTTTTTTAAAACAATAACAAGGATCAACAAAATGCTTCTACACACATGATTCAAAGATCCCTGTCAAAAACTAACATCTTCCCAACTTGGACACTTTTCTAAGTGAGAACTAAATGATATGAAATGACAGCATAATTCATGAGTGCTGCATTATTTATCTATTTTTGCATTGAATCTGGATAAGACCGCACTCTCTATACACACAGGGATAAAACAAACTGGACAGGGATCCGGCAAGACCCTCGCCTCAAACGGATTAATAATGCATTTCTCATATAAGATGTAGCAAAAATGCCAACTACAAATGCATGTATTTAGGAGTGTCTAGCTATTTTTAGTGAACGGCAGCCCAGGCAAAATTTATGTAGTGTAAAAACGGTATGGACAAGGGCTGCATGACTCTGGCATGTTACAAAGGTATGTTGGCCCTTTACAAATCAGTCAGGCTTTGTAGGGCAGATTATAGGTCACTGGGTTTTAGTTTACAACACAGATATATTTAGATGTCACGTTTGGAGCTATCTATACTTTTGGCAAGCTCTGCACAACAGAGAATAAGTGAGCAAAGTTAGGTGTTTACAAATTACAAAATACACACTCTCTTGCCATTTTAGTCCCTGATATAGTGGCCTAAGTGTGGTCATCTGCTGCTCGAGCCCATCTGTTTCAAAGTTTGTGTATTGACAGATATTTTTGGAGACCTTAGTAATATCAAGTTGAATCCTTCTCAACCCACCATCAACCATCATCTCAAACCAGCCTAGCCTCACCAACAAGCCAATTTTCACAATAGAACTGAAAAATGTCGCTTCCTTAAATTTCTTTTCAAAATTCCTCAGTTTAGTCTTGGCACCAACTCATTGAGTATTTGACTTTGAGATTAGCTGTTTGCAGTATACCAAATAAAACATATTTTAATTGACAGTATTGTAATGATTTCCTATTTTTACCTCTTTTCCACAACAATGTAAAAGAGTGCCTCTGATATTGAAAGTAACATTCAGAGTGACTGTTATCTGCCCTTCAGAAACCTGATCCATAAGCACCTTCAGCTAACAGCCTCTGCTCGTCATCACCACAGGCACAGCACTTCTGATAGTGACAAAGAGGGACTATAGAGCCGGGCTACATTGTCTATGTTAAACATAAATTTGTTTTTATAATACTTACAGATGTATCAATGTTTTTAAGCCACGGAAAGCAAATGGAGAGATGGATGAAATTCTGTTGTTTTCAATGAACCTGCAAAACAATAGACACAGAATAACAAAATATTTTTATATACATAAGGTTCATTTAATTCTTGGAACCAAAAGAGCATTTGCATCTTGGTAGAACGAAAAAGGCCATTTCTCGACTTGACTTTTTGTAAGATTTGAAGTTCTAAATGCTAACATATTCATACAGAGATGAAAGACCTCCTATGCAGCAGTTTCTTATCCATTATTAAAATTGAATTTGTAATTAATTAAGTCACATGGGACTTTTTGGGGGTCAAATTCATTATCCACGTAAGAAGAGCACAGCAGCTAGATGGAATTTTGACTGTTGAGGGATATTTTTGGGATAAGATATGTCTTTGTTTTATCATTATTAATCTCAAATAGATTAGCAATATTGTCAGAACCTTCATTCTATGTTAATCTCAAATCTGGCCAAAAAGTGTCCCTTTGGGGCAGTAACACATTCTGTAAATATAGCTTAACTGATATTAATAAGAGCATTCTGTAACATGCAAATGTTTCTCCACTTACAGATACTCAAGATGTGGCAAACCAAGGAAGGCATCTTCATCAATAAGGTCAAATGAGTTTGCTGTGAATAACCTACAAAGAAAATAAAAAACAAAACAATGAACATACTATAATGTTATACAAAGCATCACAGAGTAGGTTTATATGTGTCTGTGTGATATTACATGTCTTTAAATATGTCCACTCCTACAAACAGACAATTGGCTGTTCTGTTTCAGCCCAATGTGTGTAGTGAAACCATGAATGAAATGATGCTGAAATTGCTGCTCCCTCCTACACATTATTGACTAGATGAATGGACATCATGGATGCCTGTTCCTACACAAGGCACTCTTTCACTCTTTGATGTTAAATTGGTGAAATTGTCCAGCTCTTTGTCCATTCACTAAAATCACAGTTGCTTTAGTCCAGATTGAACCAGTATTGATTAAGTGCCACTTCCGGGTCACCTTGGCCATAATGACACTTACTTCCTTCACTTCTAGTCATATCCATTGGTCGCATGTCATGTTCTCATGGCGACTATCCCACATACTGCAGATTATGCATGTTCAGATCTGTTTAGTGTTCTTTGGGCATATGGAGCCACTGATGCCAAGAGAAATATTTAGTTCAGATGTTTTGATGCTTAGTGACAGAAAGCTATTATGTGCAGCAAACTGAAACAAAGTGTGATTAGATGCCACTGTTACGACAGACCCGGTGTTAATCTATTCACTTACAATAACAAATAGTGGCTGGCAACACTCACGGTAAAGTCAACAGAGACGACTGGCCACTTTATTAGATAGACAATTTAAATAAAGTGCCCTTGTGTTGTCTTTCCTGATTATTTTTGTATCAAGTGACTATTTTAGTTACTTGCCAATTGAAACTCATTTTATTCTCTTTTTCTGGCCATTTTCTGTAACGCCTACTGCATTAAAGTCATAGATCAGCAGTCCATGCCTGATTCAAAGTTACTAAAATATCATTTCTTCTATATTTTAATACTCATTTTGAACTTCAACTGTCTGTATGCCAAAATGTATTGAGTTGCTCCCATGAGATTGGCTAACTAGCAATTTTGTTTGTGCAATTCAGATTCAACCAAACAGATGTGCCCAACAAAGATTCTAGACTGTATGGTAAAAATGTGCACGACTATAAATTTCACAACATGTTTATCATTTAGCAAACTCTGTTCTCACCACCATCTCCTGCTGTTAGTTTGTGTAGCCATGTACCCTATTGCATAATGCTGACACCATTAGAGAGAATCCTGCTTTAAATCTGCCTCAATGCAACCCCTTTGGGAAGAGACTGTCTCCTTGTTTTGCTTCTGGGAACCTCTGACAAAAGACAGATATAAACACACTGAAAAATAAATGGGCCACAGCAGCTAGATATTTTGTGCTGCCACCCCCTTCTTCAATATATGTGGGAAAGCAGTGCTGTAAATTTTAAATGTGACATGAGTGCTTTTTTGGTGTAGCCTATACTCACAGTAGTTGCAGGGCAGGTGTGTGGACAAAGCTCCCAGCTGATATTTCATTGAATCCAGATTTGACAAAAGATCTGCAAACAAAGTCAAATTGTAACCCCTATAACACATTTACTGAAAAGCATTGTAGCCTATGTGATTTGTAAATGTAGTTTTAGCTTACAGAGAGACGACATCAGTGGGGAAAGTATGAGGCACTGATCGGACATTCTCACAGAGCGCATTGTCTTTAGTGCAAGTGCATCCAATTGGACATCTCGGCTGCCTCAATCTTCGTCCGTCTGATAAAACCAAGCACACAGCAGCGACCCAAACCAGGAGCGTCCATCTGTGTCCTCCCCATCTCTTGTCGGGATATCCCATTGCCTTTATCCAGTCTGTCCCGTTCCTTGGGTGTAGCTTTAAACCCCTTCACTTGTAACTTCAAAAACAGCTCTTCTCAGATGTTTTCACTATCCCTTTTTTTGTTTTTAATGATAAGCCCCGCGCGCAATGTTGGCTCTGCGCGTCTTGCGTCTCAATAGGAAGGCAACAGTCCAGCAGATTCGTTCTGCAAAGGGCAGGATTACAAATGCGGGACAGACATTATAACATAGCCCAGTAAATTCCCGGGGGAGAGAATAGAGAAAGACAGGGTGGGCGAAGGAAGGGGGGAGAACCTCGTAGGTGCGCTTTTTTATCCGCGCTGTCTGCTAAGCCTATTTATGCGAGTTTGAGAGCTGTGAATGGCTAATGAGTAGCAGCTATTCATTAAAACGCTCTACAAATGCACCTGCCTCGCGCTTTTATACAGGCTTTCTTTCATCTGTTTTTGAAATAGGCTGAGATTATCTGAGAAACATGTAGAACCAATTAAATAGGCAATCAAAAATAGCCTTAAGATAAAATACAGCACAGAAAGCAACATAGAAAAAATAGGCTAGTCTAATGTTTAGGCTTATTAAAAAATGTTGGTTTTAAAAATAAGAGGAAAATTTAGACTATAAAAGAGACGCTAATTTTGTACTGGACATGAAATAAAAAACAAAAGTGTTTATGGCTACCTTGCTCTGGACAACAGCTCGCAGTCCATGAGGGTCGTTTGCAATCTGTGCTTTATAGCAGTCTATTTGCGTCTCTTCCCGTCTTTCTTTCTTTGGATTCAATTGACCGCTTTGTTGAGTGTCAGTAGGACGTGAATGAAACAGTGGACTTCTGTTTCAAGACTGTGAACTTTCCGCCCCGCCACCTCTAATAACCCAGTGACTCATTTAGTATGAAGCATTCCCATAATTATGCTCAATGCACCTACAATGAGAAAAGAGTGTCCCTCTGAACACAGCATTACAATTAGGCTACAACAATAACAAAATGTAATGTTTTAATGTAATTATTCCTAGACATCTTTAGTAATGATATAAAACTATTAGTACTGCAAAAGTTACACGTTGATCAATAGTCAGTACATTAATTTTTTGCTCAAATAATCCCAAATTGAAAGCGTCGTCCATGCGTTTTTATTGTTTTACGTCATCAAGCTGCGATGACTTCTTTACGTAATCAAAGATGGACTCTATCTTCATGTAAACAATTCACAAATACCGTTTTGCAGAATTTGCAGAAAATACGCGATGGATGATCTTGTAAAGGTGCATTTCGTTTTTAAATCACGGTATAAATAAATGGTCGAGACTCGAGATTAGATAGATTGGACGTTTTGTTTGTTTTATGAGCGGCTTCTGCACTTGTTCTGCTGTAGCATGCAAGCTAATATTCACCGATCCTGTTCTCAAATTATTTTCTGTGCTGTTCAATGCGCATAATTGTTAGATATTACCTGTACTTTTTCAGAAACAGATTAATTACTAAATACTAGGGTGATCCGCTGTCATGTCCCCATTTAATGGGGACAGTCCCAGCTTTTTTGTCCCATGTACCATGTATCTGATGGGACCTTATTTATATACTCTATGGATGGGACACTAATTTGTCCCAGATTTTTTTTTTTACAAACTTTGTCCTTGTTGTTTGACAAAAACACTAAACATTTCCCAGCCGTTACATATTTTAATGTATTTACCCTAGTAATTGTTTTTATTATTAATTGCTTTTTTATTGCTTTATAAGTTCATGATTTGAGGATAAAAAATACAGTTTTAGGTTCTAGAAATATGGTCACCCTACGAAATCCATTATAGCGTTATAAATAGTAGATAGACAGACAGACTTTGGTAAAAAAAATAGCCTATAACATCACCTATATTTAAGATATTATTTCAATGGTCAAAGTACTGTATTTAAAGTAAATGTAAAATGGGAATTTATCACTGATCGCAATATTTATTTTTCTTATTGAATTTTTTGTGCTAACCTAAATTTCTAATTTAATTTAGGTTCATGGAAGTGGTGGCTATGACTCAGACTTCAGCGATGAAGATGGTCCGGGAGAATCCTCAGAGAAAACACTTAAAAGGTAGAAAACGTACCCATATTTGCTGCATGAATAATTATATATAATATATAAATTATATTTTCTGCATGAATATTTATATATAATATAAAAAATATATTTTCTGCATGAATAATTTGGAACATTTGTATTTAATTTCTAATACATTTTGTGTTAGGAAACGTGAAGAAGAAATCTTACAAAAGCCGTTTCACAAGGTTCGGGATTCACAGGTGGCTCATAGGAGTTTCCACACTAGTGAGATTGACAGGTACAAATCTCATCAATTGTTTTCAGTTTTCACCTCATTCATTTCATACATAATATATTATAGTGGGAAAAAGTAACACATAATACAATTACTCACTATCAATTTGCCTGCATATAATTATCAAATTGAACTGTCCCTGTCTTTTAGGGAAGAAGCTAGGAACAGAAGAGCTCACCTGATATCATTAAACGCTGTATCCTTTTTAAAATGTATAAGGTCTATTTCTTTATGTAGATAGACCATATTGTTAAGTAAATACATGGTCCTCTGAGGTTATAAATAAGTGCCTTTTGAGTTACTTGAACCTAAACTACATTTTCAGTTTGAACGACATAAGAAGTTTGTCAGTGACTACATTCTTTATTATGGAGGACAGATGGCTGACTTCAAACGTTCAGCGTAAGTTCTCTTTCCATTAATTATGTTTAGTCATCTGCTGTGCCATAAAGATAGGCATCATAATAACACAATATCAAACCTTATGTTAAATTGTTGAACACTTTACTTCCAACAGGGCTAAAGACAAAACTGACTATGATGTGTTACGTGAGAATCACCGCTTTCTTTGGAGGGAAGAAGATGAGGAAGATATGACATGGTGACTATAGAGAATATTTTTGTCTATATTTTGTTTTATTCTAAGATTTTCATTGATTTTTAATATTCTGATCTTTTAGGGAAAAAGATTTGGCTAAAAGGTATTATGACAAACTCTTCAAGGAATACTGTATAGCTGACCTTAGCAGATATAAGGAAAACAAGGTGAGTAAATGTACAAAAAAAAACAACTGATGCTGAATGGTCTTGGCGTTTCATTTTTGACCGGTAGATCTTAGGGAACATTTCAGTCACTGCAGAGCTAATTCACATCAAGTCTAATATTCCAGCATGTGATGCCAGTTGCTACAACATGCATACATTACATCAGTCTCATTATCCCGCTTCATATTTTGATGAGTGATGCAATTACACTTTAACAGATGGGTCTCAGGAAGTGGGTAAACATCCTGATATATTTTGATATAATTTAAGGGATGTGTTTACAGGGCTTGTATGGGTGCTTCAAATCCTAGAAAATGCTTCAATTTTAATGATGCATTCAATTGTTTCAAAAGTGCTTACATTTTAATAAAGTGAAAATGCTAACATTTTTTAACAATTTATATCACAACAAAT
>JAVQKG010293318.1:0-14522 GCA_036025885.1 Hypseleotris bucephala
TTTGTCATTTTTGAGTTACAGTTAAATATAAGGTCATTTGCCACTTTATTTATCTGCTCATAATCAGGAAAAGTATAATAAATAATATCGGTTCCAGTATCGGCCACATTTACCGATCCACCGATCCAGCTGAAAGGCCTGGATTGGCACCGATACACGATCCAGTATCGGTATCGGTGCATCTCTAATTGTATCCCTATTTTAATTTACTTTGAATTGTCTAACTTACTACTTTTTTTACTACAAATCAAGTGTACATTCTATCAAATTATCACAAAAATACTTTACTAATCTTTAAATATGGGATACATAAGCTATGGACAAAATGCTTGTAACAGTACTTATTGCATGCTTTAAAGTAAACTGTAAGCACTCTACTCTGACCTCCTGACCAGAGAGTAAAATAATGATGAGCTGAGGTTGGAGGTAGCATGTTCTCATGACCCACTTGTTGCACTAATTACAGAATAGCCGGTGATCACTATACAGCACAGAGATACAGTGATCCTGGAAGAGCAGCTAGTACCTAGTAGAAACCAATACTAAGGGTTAAATACAACAGTCAAGAGAAATAATTTATAATGCTACCACATGTGACCAGTGTCAGCACATGTTAGGGAGTTTGGGATTCTTGTTGGGTTATATATTGTTTTTTGCAAAATAACTATTTTTTGTATGATCAAAAAAAGGCTAATTATGACTTTTAATATCTAACTTTAACTTATTTAGACTTTTTTCATATGATCTACAACTACAGCTGTTTGACCACTAAAATGCATTCTTATTTTATTTTGTATCATAACTAACTAAGCATTCATATCTGATGTTACTGTTAATATCCTGACAATAAAGTGATAAACAAAGTAATACACATGCACTTGACTCTAATTAATAATATATTAATGATAATATAATTGATATAATATATTGTTATATAATATATATAATTAATTCATCAATAATAATTAATACCCCTTTTTGGACACACTTCAATGAGTAACCAGCCTGGTCACAGGTTGCTGGCCAAGTTTTAAACAACAACATAGTGACATCCAACACTGTGTGTAACTACACGGTTTAACTGGTCACCTCAGGTGTGGTAACAGCCGCCCTGCGTACCGGTTCTAGTGACTGATCATAGTCAAAGACAACAGCACCTGCGAGAGCTGTCTGCATAGGGACAACTAGGAACATCTGCTAAACAGGCTTTGTCTTCCAAAACACCACATTTAAACACTGCAATCACAACTTCATTACTTTGAACAGCTTCTAGAAGTATAGAACAGTTCACACCTTATTTATATTACAGATGCTGTTTCCACATGTTCCTGTGGTTATATTCAAATACTCAAAAGTTAGAACCAAACACTAACTATAGCTTTATTTTTTCACATTGCAGTGTACATTATAATATGTGCTATACTGACAAATGATTTGTCATTGTTAGACATACTTTATTTGAATGTTTTATCAGGCATTGGAATATCACGACAAGCAAGCTAGGGCTGGGACTTGAGACATACTGTACACGGACAGAGAATCCTTCACACACATTCATTCACTAAGTGGAAATTAGAGCCAGTACAACTCATCTGTCATGTTTAGAATGGTGGGAGGAGACCCTGCAGAGAACCAATGGTAAACCAGTACTACACCAAAGGCAAGTAAGGTTACCTGTATCTACCTTTACTCCATTAACATTTTAGATTCATAAGACAGGGAAAATTACTTTTGTAGTTTCTAAACAATATTACAATTACTAAAAAAAACAAAGTATCATCATAAAATTATTGTTACAGTGCCTTCCAAACAACATACTGTGGACGTAGAGGAAGAGTCAAATACATGATAAGGAGGAAGTTTTTGGAAGCAAGATTAAGGGGACAGCTAACTCTTCATGGAGCACTTTGTCCTTCCCATGCAATTGGGCAAATATGCCACTGACATCGACCTACATGATTAAAATAAAACTCAGCCCCAGTACTTTTGGTTTAGTGCTGTCCAACCAGGGGACAGAGCACAAGCATTCGATAAAAGCAGTTTTGCAACTGCATATTGTCGAAGGAATGATTTGGAACAAGACTTTCCCTGGACTTTGGTAAGTGCTAAACTTCAGTTTTAAATTTAATGTAATGCCCTGTCTCTAGTGATAAATTGGACCCAACTTAGTTATTTATCAAGTAAAAACTAGAAGTGTAGCTAGATCATTATTGAGGCATAGTTTGATTTAGAACTGTGAAGAAAATTTCAGGAATCATCTTTAAACTCCAAAAGATTTACACTTAATCTATTACTAGACGCTCCAGTTCTGTCATTGCATTTCATACAGTAAATGCAGCTTTTTACTCAGAAATGCACCAAATAAGTTTGTGAGACCTGTTACCATCTGCACCAGGGCAACTTTCCTAACCAGCCTCTCCTCTGCATGTAAATCCCAGTGGTCCTGTCCCGGCTCTTACCTGTACTTCATGCCTGTTTGAAAGGACACACACTCCTCCAGGGCCAGCCCGTTCATCTTTAGAAAGTCCTCCATGTTCTTGATCTGAGCCGCTATCCTCTGCTCCCTCAGTCTCTGCAGTTCGGCCTGGTCCGTGGTTCTGGTCGGGGGCTGGTTCAGGCCCTGCTCCGAGTGGTACCGGTTGATCCCACTCCGGATACTCTCGCTATATGACATGGACAACATCTTTCCGCTCCCGCTGCTGCTTTTCCGAACCCCGCTTCCGGCCGCTGGCACTTTGGGAATCTGCATGTTTTCAGGAGGATAATAACTGGACCTGCGCCTGTCCCGGAGGCTTGCGGGGGGACCCCCGGCGGACGCACCCGCAAACATGCTTTATCCTGTGTAAAGTTCCAGGCAAATCCGTGCAGTAAAAAGTTGAACAAAGTAGGCAGCCGGACAGAGCAGCTACTACCTCCTTAAATAGCACCTAGTTCCATCAAACAACCTGCTGGGGCCATGCATCCTGTAACGAGAGTCGTGCGCAGCCCTCCCCCGACAGGTACAGAGTATACAGAGTGACAGGTTACACTGACAGGAGCATTCAGGTGACTCTGGTGTTTAAGGAGTAGCACCAAACAGGACACATGCTTCAGCTGAGTGGAGGCAGTCAGGCATGCACCAGGCAACAGGAGCATCTCAGACCTTACTCTTTTCATAGGGGGAGGGAAAGCCGCAAGATCAACTTTGAGATTTTTATTTTTATTTGGTAAACTAATTATTAACATTTTATAAGATATTGATATGACAAATCGCTTCAACTTTAGATAAGATTTGTTCCACTGGAATTCTGACTTAAACATTTTATGACAAGGACATATTTTACATGGATCATACACTATTAAAACTCTTTTCTAAACACTCTTCACTGGAAAAAATGTACAAGTACAATATCTAAAGTACAATAGATCTCATCTAATAGAGGAACACCCTATTGATACCGTAATATTTCTAGTGCAAATTTCAGTACAATCGGTGCTACAAAGTGTTAAAGAGTCCAAAACCACAGCAAGGACTTGAAAATGATGGATTTGTGGAAAGTTAAAATCAAGTAAAGTAAAGGCAACACAAAAATACAGTTTGAGAAATAAAATGCACCAATATTCATGTGTCAGAGAAGTACTGTATTACCAGTAAGGGCACTTGTGCAGACTGAGACCAGCCTCTGTTTGGCTCACAATTAAATATGATTATGGAAACAATAGACACACGGGATGTAAAAGTGTTGATATAAACATTATCAACAGAGGGCAGCACTGTGTTATGAAAATATGGCAAAAACAGTGTGTAGTAATGGATAGAGAAAAAGTCAGGTTCTAAGCACTGACAACAACAAAATCTTACTCGTTATTCCCAGCTTAATAACTTGCTACCATTGCTTACAATCAAAACTATGCAACTGTGCCAAAATATAATGTACAAAAAAAGAAATTGTCTGAGTTGAATGTGTTTCCATTAGAGAAATCACTAAACAATAGCACAAGAACATATTTAAACTTCACCATGTCTAAAATTGCAAAATATGATCAAACTAATAAAAAGCTAATGTAAGAGTAGTTACCGGCCTAAAATATGATCAAAATAATAAAAAGCTAATGTAAGAGTAGTTACCGGCCTAAATCAACCTAGTGTGAATAAATACAGGATTAGATATGGGTAAGTATGTAACACAAAATGCAATAGCAGACATCCCTTTTAGACCCATCACAAATCACCGGAGATTATCGCTGCTTAGACACTTACTAGAAGCTGTGGCGTATTGATCCTTTAAAAGTGTACTCGCGAAAATACCACTTAGACAACACTATCTGGGGTCCTGGGCAGAAAACAGCCCACAGCGCTACCGTAACATAGACACCAGCCAGTAGCGAAAAGTTTTGTAGCGTTAAATAATACACGTCTTTAAAAATAGTCACTTTAAATATTTGAAAAGATCCTACATTGAGCCAATATGTAATGAAATTTTAAATTGCATTAATATGGAATGTATATTTTTTATGTTTTGGGATCATCAAAGTTCTTCCAAACAGCTAGTTTCCCCACACAGATGCAGACTAGATGAATATTAAAGTTAGGCAGCATGCATCCACACACCAAAACATCCACCTAAAAGTACCCGCTTATGTCAATCATAATCATAAAATACTAACAAAGTAAAAACGCGACCACAAACTCACCCGATTTCGAGGGGGTCGGCTCATGAGCGGGAATTTTTTGGGTCTCCTCTTATATTAACACAGCTGGAGACAGCGGTAAAGCGGGATCCACCCTAAAACTGGGAGTGTCCTACGAGGAAATGTCTAAACCAATTAAGGGTGAGTGCATCCGCGCACCCTGCCCATCGCCGTCTCTTCAACCCTTTGTCCACTAACACCGATCACCCCCCTCCCATCACAGAGAGACACTGTACACTGTAAAACTCATCATTCAACTCAAATAAGTGTGTAAACCTTGTGCCACAAAATAATTTAACAATAATTTAGGCAACTCTTAGAAGTACAGAATTACTTGGGGAGGTTTTAGATCTATATTGTAAAAGACAGTTTTAGTTTCAACTATTCTGGCTTAAAGATAAAATACAGAATTGAAGTAATGTATGTTTTAATTTTTCGTTATGAAAAACTATTTATTATAACATTTTGTAAATTACTTGACTTGGATTCATTTGAAATTTCAAACAATATTGCTTTGAGTGTATTTACCATATTATAAATTAAACCTAAATAATATATGAATACAATTAATGCTGTTCAAAACTCTTTTTTCTGCCAAGAGTCACACAGGGAAGTTGGAGGGAGTTTTATTCACTCCACAGTAACTCATAATATAGTCATAACTTGCTTCCTTTATTAAAATATAGTATTGGGTTTTACAGTGCACAAGAATCCATTTATGTTGTTTAGTAGCCCGTTGTTTCTGCTAACTGCTGCAGAAAAAAAAAAATATCAGGCTTGAATAATTCAGCGCTAAAAGCCAAAGTGATTGTTGTTCCACAGGAAGGAGAGAGTGAAGGGTGGTGTGGAGTGAGGAGGGCACTTTACACACATTAACACACGTATAGGGACGTCAAGTGTACCTTTAGGCACAGATCAAGACTAACTTCCAGATATGTTTAAGCAACAACTTGATTAGAAAAACCACACCAAATGAGCACTATACAAGTAAGTCTTTGTCACAGATACAGTCAGTATCAGAAGTAACCAACAGGTGAGGCAAAACAATAAACAAAGCTAAAGTATGAGGTAGAAGGTATGTAAAGTGTTGCTTGTCTTTTATGGTTTTACAACTGTAATCAATGCATCAACAATCAACAATCAATATAACAGAATGTGATGTGAATAAAAATTATTGTTACAGGCAACATGTTTGTATCCTTATCATTTCTGATAATGTTCTGGTATTGTTGGTGGGGGATCTATAGTCGAAATTGTTAATGTATTTGACTTGTGTGCAATAATGTATAGAGACAGTATACAAGTTACAGGTTTAGAGAAGTAAAAGCCAAAGTTAGGTACAGTATATATAGTGGTATGATTACTGGTCCCACTAATACAATATAGTAAATTAGAAAAATATATAGTTTATTCAGACAAAATTATCTTATATCTCAACAAGAGTCAAAAATAGAAAAATAATAAAGATACGCCATACACAAAAGACTTTAAAAAATTATTTCCAAGGAATGATAATATCCCATTAAAACATAGTGGTCAACAGCTCCTGACCTTCATCATCGCAAAAGCACTCAGAGTCTTGTAAAAGTCTTAATGACAGCCTGACCGGAAATATGCTAAAAGCATTTTGAGTACACAAGGACACATTAATATGAACAGAAAACGAGCCAGTGATAGATGACCAGCAAAACAACTACACATATACTGGGCATTATTAACTAGGGCTGTACAATATTAGAAAAGCAAGCAATATGTGTGACACTGTACAAGGCTCTAAGTTTGGATTCCAACAGCAACAGCTTTAGGATCAGAGAGTTTTTGACAAGTGAATTTAGCAGCCAGTAGAGGGAGATGGGAGCCTGAGAGGGACAATTTGCTCTTTTGTATAAAAAGAGGAAGAGTAGGCGCCAAGATAAAGATCTGATATTGAGCACATTTCAGACACATCCTCAGTCAGGAAAATCTTTATGCAGCATCAGCAGAAAAGATGTCATGATAAAACTTGATCCTACAAGAAGGTCTTAGACGATCCCCCACACTGGACAAGCACACACCTCAAATCCCTGTGTGGTTATATGCAAAATAGGGCTGAAACAACTAAATGTATTAATCATGATTAAACAATTATTCAAATATAATAATAATTCATCAACTATTTTAGTAATCAAATGACCATTAACTGGAGTATGCAGGCTCTAAATCGTGTCATTTGCTGACAGAACAACCCACACAGGAGTAATTTGGCCAATACAGTACAAAAATATATAGATTTTGCATTTAAGATGAAAAACCTTCTTTGTCTATAAATGTGCTCTATCCAGAAGAGGTGGAAGAGTTTTCATCTGCTTCAAAATTGAGTTTTATTGAAAAGATGTTTAACAAAGTGAAAATTTCCTCTCAACATTCTGTTTTCCTCTTACAAAAATTCTGGACTGCAGGGCTAAAAGCAAATAGACATATTACAATTCTTGCAACAGAAAAATACATGCTCAACAACAAATTATATCATATAAGCTCTGTAAAATGCCAAGGAAGCGTTTTTGGTCACATGTAAGATGTGGACACAGGAGCAGTGTGTCTCAGCTGTCACAGGTGGAAGGAAAAAAGACAACTCCAACAAAAACAATGCAGTCACTGCAGACACTTATTGTTGATTCAAAGGTTTTCAGAACAACCTTGCAACAGAATCCTTTTCCGCCAGATCAGGTTTAAGGCTATAGGACTGCATTGCCAGCTAAAGCTATTGGTAGAAGCGTCCACACTGCAGACCTTTACATGAAAGCATGGTTTTAAATGACAGATGGAGACTGCACAGCAAGCTTATAAATATATAATATGGATGGGGTAATAAACCCAAAGCACTGGTAAGAGTCAGTGTACGCTGTGTAAAGAATACTTAATACAAACAAGTATTTAGTTTTAAAGTGTAAAACATAAACTGATATCACATAATGACCCTGAACAGAGTGGGGTTAGGACTGGGCGATTTCATACCAATTTTACAAATACTGTGATAGCAATAAAAAAAAAAACAACTTCTAAATAACTATATAATATAGTCTGTACCTTTATGTTTTTATTTATATATGTAAGTCGAGTTTGTAGCTTGACTGCAACTTTAAAGCATTGTTTTTTTTTACACAACTGTACCACTCAAGTATAGAAATCGGAAGATGTGCCATTTCAGTTAAGAAGAAAATAGGAATAAAAAAACAGTGGTATATTTTGGGTGATATCGCCCAGCCCTTGTTGGGGTGAAGAGAGAGGAGTACCTGTAGAACTGCAGCTGTCGTTTTGGGCTCCCATAACGAGCACTGAAGACACCAGGACGGAGCACAGAGAGAACAGAGAGCAGGGTTAGGAAGCAGGAAACAGAAGGGGTTAGTAAGGCTAAGGAGGCATGGGGAAAGTCTATAAAAAACTATAATGTCACTAAAATATAGAGATGTAATAGCTAGAACAGAAAGCCACACCCAGAGCTGGGATTTGCTTGTGGCTGCTGCCTGTCAGTAACTGGTTATGCACCATGGCACCACATGCTGTACGTGGTTATGGCAAACTGTTACATTTGTTTGTATTAGTTTATTTATTCTTAAAAATAAGGTGTATTTCTAAAGTGTCATGAGAAAATATCCTTTATCTAAATTCTGCGTCAGTATGAACATTTAGCGAGGTTTCTGAAGATGTTTAAGGTGCATTATAGATATGGAATACTGGATGGCTGAATAAATTATGTAGTTTGTGAATTTCATGCCTCACAATAAATGGACAACAAATAAACAAACAAACAGCAAATAGCAACTTCAGTAATAGTCTTCACTAGTGCAGACTCACACAGGGTTTAGTATACAGAGAGAAACAGCTTAGACAGAGAAACTCAAAAATCAAACTTAAAATAACATAGAGAGCAGAAAAAACGGAATAGACAAGTATAAACAAGTACATATAAGCAGCGCATTGAAGCAATATTTATCAATGTGGTTATGCTTATAGAATAATTTAAAACTGACCCAGAGGTAAAGGTTTGATATTGCTTTACTAATCTATAGATAGTAGAGAAAAATACGGAGAGAGATTAAAGAGAAAAAATTGAGAAAAAAGCAATAAGAATAAAATTGTGCTAAAAAGGGACCTACCTGTAGATCATGCCCGGTGAGCCTGTCTGTCGGAGGGAGAGGCGAGCGGGTGAGTCTGTGGTCGATTCGGGATACATGGGGGCAGGAGGGAGGGGGGCCGGGGCACTTCACCAGGACCACAGCTAACCGCTATCACCACTCAGGCCCCTGCAAGAAAACAGACATGCTGGTCAGTCATATGTTACCCACTACTTTTCACTGATTTCACGGTGTTTATATTTTTATCAATTTTAAGTAAAAACACTTGTTATGATTAGCCACTTCACGTGGTCTATACATGGCATAAGACCTGATGCAGCAGCCTACATTAGCACCTAGTTACACAGTATAAAAATGTAATCTATTTATAGCTGATTAGTATAATTATGCAGGTCCAGCCTTGAGCAAATATAAAAAAAATGCCTATTACATAAATACTCCACTGATGCTTTTGTGTAGTCACTATACATAAAAATGTTACAATTGTCTGAAAAATAACAAATAAATCAAGAATGTATTTTTTTAAATACGCATTACTGAACCCACTGTGAACTACCCATTTAAACCACTAGATGGAGCCATATTGTCACTATGTGGACATGAGCAGAATAAATAAACCGGTCTGTTTCCTGCCTGTTCCTGTTCTGTGCAGATGTTATGAATAAATAAATAACTAGCAAAAATAAATGATAATGCAATATTGTGAACAACATTAACATAAAATAACCTAATACACCATGTAACTAAGCTTGGATAAAAAAAAGCAAAGGTGAAGGCAATATGCAGCACTTAGCACATATGTCCATCTAAATCCCAGTTTATCAAGTTAAAATCCTGCTTTACTGACCATATGTGTGCAACCAGCAACAGACCTTGGCTTAAAGCAATGCTTCTATAAATAATTCAAAGTATCCTCCACCAAAGAAGCAGGACAGGGAAGTAAAAGGGGTCTATGGTTAGGACTGGGCATCAATGAAGGTGAGAGGAGTAGTGGTAGCACAGGGCAATAAATGGAGCATTCCAAGTGGACACCTCGACTTAAGGGAACAGCAGCAGTCAGAGTTTAACCTAGTTTTACAAAAAGAGCTGGGAGCAGTGGCTTGTAACTGATATGATCAAAGTGACTTTGTTTTATCAGTTTTCCCAGCGCAAAAAAGACTGCCAAGTTCACATTATACCTGATAGCTAATAAAATAAGGTGTAAGATTAACTAGAAGGAATGTTAGATATTGTAGATATTTGGTTTTGTAAATACTTCATGTTCTTCCATTTTCTACCATGTTTAAGTTTGTTGTTAGGGTGACCGGGCCTACACCAGCAACTCTGGACCTAATTCTGCATATCACCTATGTTGTTTACAAACACTAAAAGTCCCAATATGCATAATCATATACATCTATTTAATAATCCTCATAATCATCACCAAAATCACTGTACTACCAGTTCCCCTTGTATTGTGCACCGATTTGACTGAAGTTCCATAACTGATATGATAATGATTACATGAAGGTGACTTTCTCCTCCATCAATTTTCCCGGCAGCAGTACAGTGTCCCATGTGCCCATGGCCTCATTTTCCGCCGGTTGCCCATTCTGTCCATTCACAGTGAAATAGGAAATCAGGATGGGTGCTTTTGGATGATGATGATGTCGTGACCCTGGCAGATAACAGGCCTGATTGAAGATATACTGCACCATTCTGTCTGTCCGAGATGATAATTTACTACAGTATTAGGAGATAGGGGACAGGCAGCTGGTCCAAGGGGAAGGAGAAAGGCACTACAGCATGGACTGATGGACCACCTTTATTTGAAATGTTTAGTCAAAATTATATAAAGATATAACTCAACTAGATCTCCATAAGTCATTCGAGTCAATATGCAATATGATTTATTTTTAATGACAAACATTACAACATAATCTTTGTTATGAATATTTTTGCTGAATGTGGACCTGACTAAAACAGATGGCAATAGAGCCTATCCCAGCTCAGAGCCAGAGGTAGTGTACACCTAACCTGGCAAACCAGACTCTTTACTGTACCAGCTTTGAGTCTGGTGAATCACTCGCATCCATTGATTTCCCGGTGAACAGCATGAAGTAATACCAAAAGTAGCAGATCTATGCCAATAAAGTGGTCAGTCAGTCTACATTGTGCTGAAGTAAACAAATAAAGGTACCAATAGGCGAATGCAACAGAGCAAGATTAGCGTTAAATCAACATGGCTGCAGTAAAGAGGAGATAAATTACCTGTGTCTTATTTAATTGCTACTCCCTTGAACCATCTTGAATGTTTTGGAGACAAAACACACAGTTAATGTCAGTTTATAAATATTAACAGAATATTTTCTGTACCGGCTGGTCTACAGCATGAAGGGGAGCCTTTCCAGACTCAGTCTCTCAGTAATATACAGAGAACTCGCATTTGGCTGGTGGCCAAACTAGGGAACACCCTCTATAATGGCAACATTTTCAAAAGGTCAATTTAAATAATTATGATTCTGACAATCACAGAACTCACTCTCTGTCTTGATTTATTTTTGGGGAGTTGATTTCTGCTTTTAAGTCTCTGTCTGTGAAAAACCATTATGATCTTCCAAAAACCTGTAGCTAAACATATCCTTACGCCTTATGAGTATTTTGTAAAGTTAAGCATGTGAAATGAATAGCCAAACATGCTAAGAGAGTGCATTTGCAAAACCTGTTTTGTTTGTGCACAATAACCAATTTTGGGATGCTTAATTTAATTTAAAATACACTGCAGTTTGCTTAACAATGCACACACAGTCTAGAGTCTGTATAATCATTAAAACAATCTAAAAAGGTATTCGAATTTTAGTGATTCTCATTAGAAATATTAAAAATGAGAAGACATGAACATGCTGCATCAGAAGTGAACAGTGAAGAAAACCCTGACCTGCCCTTTTAGGCCACAGTTGCATAAACTAGGAAAATAACCACATGGTGCCTCTGGGCTACGATGCTGCCTACCTCTCCACACTTTACTATAGTGTGTAAAGACATTAAGCCCACTTCACTGGTGCACAGGTTCTTCCCAGTGTTACAGCTGATCTTTGGAGCACATTGTAGATCATTGCAGCAGCGGTCTCCCTGGGAAAGAGCTGCAGTTAAAGAGGATGCTGCTGCACTGCGGTACAATACGGACTTCTCTTATAGTCAGAATCAGAGCTCAGATTTACTGCACTAATGGACCAAGGTGCACTTTGCAGATTAAAACTACAGATCAGACACCGGAAGCACAGAGAAGAACATGAGTCTCTTTAACTGTTTCCTGTCCGAAAGTATATGTGTTTACTGAGCTAATAAAGTTTAAGCACTTGAGAAAAACTCAAATGTGGATGATCTTAACAATATCAAGGACATAGGTCGGAATGGAAATGGCTATATTGTGTAGAACCAAAATAAATATAAAGTTTTGGTTAAAAATCATACTCTAAACTGTCGAAAATGTGGCTGAATAATATTAGAAGATAACAGAAAAGATCACTTCACATTTGTACTGTATACCAAGCAAAATGCATGTCTAAATTATTATGATCAATTATCAAGGATGCCAACATTCATCCCAAAAGGGGTTGTTGGCAGAGCCTATGCCGGCAACTATGAGCCTTAAGCAGGGGCGTCCTGGACAGTGACCAGTATGTTGAAGGGTTGACATATTGGTTAATATATAATGGGCTGTCACTGATTCCTTACAACACATTTGGACAGTACAGAAACTGGAATAACCAGGGAACCCATTATACCACAAGAAGATCATGCAGATTCAACCTAGAGAGACTATTTGTTAGCCAACCAAAGGATTGCACCCACAACCTCCTTGCCGGAAGGTTTAGCAAAAATACAGGACAGAAGGTCAAGTCTTTTTATCTGGTCTGATTTATGATGATGAGGTTACTATTTCAGGCTCATATTGGCTAAATGTCAAGTACAAAACAATCAATCTGTCTCCAGACGTCCCAAGAGCCCTCATAATGGACAACTTGCTTCAGCAGTAGAGCTGTTGTTAATGGAACAAGGCTAAAAACAAATGGACACAGAAAATGTACTGATGCACAGTAATAGCTTGTTACAAATTAGTCTGTCCATATTTTTCAGAAACAGCAATGCAATGGTGATTTTACAATTTAAAAACTAAATTCAATGTTTTAGTCAAGATGCCAATGTAATTTTATTTATGGTTGGGAACACTGATTCTGGATTAAATATTGGATGGTTTAGTGGTCCCAGGCCAATTTGACTTGTGTCTACTGGTAAACATGTGTGGCTGCCCAGGAAAAGGGTATACATGTTTAGGGTTAGGGTTAGCACAAGCACAAACATACAATTACAATCTTGTATCAATCAAAGTATTTTCCAAACAAAATCTGATTGAATCGCAAGTGGCAGCTCTTCACACTCTTCCCATCCAGAAATCCACCTACACCAATCGCCTCGGTGAAATCCCTCTTGAGACAGGCTTACGTGAGCATGGGAAGCAGGCAGAGCAGGACTGGCTTGGAAAGCATAGCGCCGCATGTTGTGAGTAGTGTGTTGGCAGCTGCAGAAAACACACAAGGACTCAAGCAGATGGCAGCAGACGAGGGAGACAGGCAAAACAGACGCGAACCGGCCGGGGATATCCTATGAGGGAGTTCAGTCAACCATGGGCTCAATAGAGAGAAGATGACCTAACCTCCTTCCTCCATCAAGACTACTTTGACAGAATGTAGTCATCTTCACTGTGGCGGCATAATTTATTAGGAAACTATTATTATTACTATTATTTAATTTGTATAGTTATATAGCCTTACAGAATGGATTTGAGAAAGAGAAGCAAAATGTCCCAGGTCATCTCCTGGCCCCTTGACACTCTCGTTCGGTAGGAAAAACAAAAAATCAGACCACCATTTCAGACTTCAGATATTAGTTATTTTTGCAATACAGATATTTTGTTTGCAGATATTGCAATGATAATTTTGTGATATATTGTGCAGCCCTAGTGCAAAACAGTCTGGCACAAGACCTCACTTCCTCTGCTCCTCTTCTTCACTGACAAGAAAAAACTCAGCTCCATGTAAAGATTTAAATCCATTTTGCCTCTAATCTTCAGACAGGCACTTTGTAGCTTCATAAATTGGTGTATGCTAAGCTGCTAAGGAGCCCTTGATTAAAGAAACAGCACAGGTCACCGACTGCCAACGGAGAAAAAAGCTAACATCAAATTAGCATAAACAGCCTATTTATAAAGCAAACTTGTATTACAGATCCTCCTCCCCCCACATTTAAGGGAAGCACATAAGAGATCTGCACTGCCAGGAAACATTAAATTGGAGAAACATGATTTTACGGTCAAAGTCAGTTCTGTCTATCACACATGGCCTTTATAGATGGCCTTTGATGCTCTTGCCCTTTTTAGCATCTCAACATTCAAGATATAATCCGCCTCAGTCTCCTCAGTCTCACTGCAGTTTTGTGTCTTTGTGTACCAGGCATATGTCATATCTACACTAATGCATCAGATTGTACCTTGAAAACACTGCTACCAAGGCCAACATTAGCTTGACCAATCCTTATTATCTGCAGTTTATTAAAAAGTAAAACTGAACTAGAAGAACTTGCTAACTCTCCAAAAGCATGTTACAATTATATAATGGGTCAACTTTTTGAGTGTTGGTTTGGTATTAATTATCAGTATAGCTAAAAAAGGAATAAACCAACAATGAAAAACATCAA
>JAVQKG010293355.1:0-10110 GCA_036025885.1 Hypseleotris bucephala
ATTGTCCACAGCAGAGCAATAATTGTGTCTGAAATAAAATATTTAGTGACATTTTGAATGATATGAATAATTGTATTTGTCCGTTTGTCTTAAAGTATGTATTGCAACGTGTGGTTCAAACTACTGTATGGCATAAGTGTCTGCTTGTCTATAGCTAAAAATGTCTTGAATTTTCAACTTAATAAATTATAATTGTACATCTTATTATACTTGAGAAACGTTTTCTTAAAAAACACGATCAAAATTTGATTTACAATTTCCAAGAAAAGCAATTCACTTGTGATCTACTAGACTTGTTCACCATCTGTTATTTTGGAGTGTCTCTAATCAAACTTGAATAGACCTTAAGACTAAAGGCTAAACAGTTGTCTCATTTAGGTCTTGATCTTTCTATAAAAAGAACAAACTGTGGATTATTGTTGTAGTATATTATATTGGATTATTATTAATAATATAGATCAATGTTTAGTGCATAAATAAGTACGTTTTCTGTCATCTAGATTTGCCCCACCCTCCCTTTGTCCATGCGAAGAGGTCCATAATCAAAGAAAGACTTAGTCCTTGTCTCCACTAAGCATCTTCTCAATAGACGCACATTTTGCATTGATTGAAGGTAATCTTGTATTCCAGTACCACATGTGAGCTGTAGGAAAGCCTGTGATGAGCACAGCTTACCGTCACAAACTAGGTGAGATGTCATATGTGCAGATTGGAAATGACACTCAACAATTGTCTTTTTTCCCCTCATACATTGCAACTGCACATAAAGCCTGCAATCCCCAATCTTAAACCCCTTCACACACCATCCACTGTCACTGTAAGCTGATTTTCAGAGCACCCAGACAGTATGATTTCGAGGATCAGTGAACGGCAGATTATGAAGACTTAATCCTAAGGGGCTATCTGTTTAGAGGAAATTTTCAGCTTTTAACAGATTTAAGCGGAAGTGCCACCGAAATACAAAATAAGTCAATGTCTGACAAGGGTAATTCAAAAGCCTCATAAAAGGACCATGCATGTGTGTGAGTTTATTTATCAAATAGCTACAACAAAACAATCTTAGGCAGGTTTGAAGATGTGCTGTTTAGTAAATCGCTTTCGAAAATACGATTAGAAATACAGAAATATGAGAACAAGTTTCTTTTCATAATCATATCAGTGGTTTTGGGCTCACATTTTCACATTTTTTCGGTTTTTTATGGTAATTCTAGACACTTCAGAAAGTCAGAGATCAATGGATTTGTGCCCAAGGATACAATTAAATTCACTCTAAAGTTAATCATTTTGAAATCATTCTACTTAACTGATGAAAACTTAAAACATTTGCTCAATGTTGTACAAAACCATCAGTTGCACACTGTCACTTCTCGCAGTTGCATCCTGCGAAACAAAGAGGAAACGTAATTCCTTTGAGCTTGTGGTCTCCTGCGTCAGAGATCATTGATGATGCTCATGTCCATGTGATTCTTAGTAAGGAAATGTGTTGTCTTATTATCTCTCATCAAATCCAAACAGATCAGTTCTAGCGCAACGCCCACAGAAATCCATTCTAGCTTTTCTCCCAGAGGCCTTATGTAAGATTTCTATATGCAATATGCCATAGTATGTTTATTATATAACAGTAGTCCACTCCTACTGTATTTGAATGTACACTTTTCCCCTGAGTCTATAAAGGCTAACCATATGGGTGGAAGGGCACAGACACAGACAATCATTACCTCTCACATTCATTCAGTATGGACAACTTACACCATTTCTCCCAACTTGCATGGCATTGAGAGACATGCAGACTACACCCAGAGTGATTCTAGATAGAATTGAAACCACTTGATTCCTTCCAAAAATTTAAATTATGCCAGCTAAAATTTGTAAGGCCACACAAATTGACACGGGACATTGTTCGTTATATTATTCCTTAGATGCAAGAATCAATTCAGACAGTTAAATCTTAAAGCACATGAAGATTATGCTGCAGGATTAAGAACAGTATTATATGTATGCTGTTTTTACAGTTGTCCAATAAAAGATGACCTTCAGCAATCCAATTTTGCTGGTGTTTTTCTATTACAGGATATAACACAGTCAGAAACCAGTGCAGACAAAGACAAAGGAATTGTCCCTGGTCTGCATGGAAAATAAATCCACTGCTTCTTATTGAAAAACTTTCGAAAGGCCTTGGTGCAGTCTAAAGTGCTGAGGGAAACTTCTCAAATGTTACAGAATACAACAACCCCAGTCTTTTTTGGCTGAACTTTCACTTTGCATCAGTCCAACTGCAGCAAAAGACTTCCACTGCATTAACTGGAGAGCAGGGATTAGGTGGTCCTTATGTTGGTGAACTCAGGAAACGGCCTATCAACATCTGCATAGACGTCATAAGCAGCACTGACCAGACTTGAGCCAAGTGTGGTGACTAACAATATGCTGCTGATTTACAATAAGACTCTTGCCAAAGGCCATGGGGTAATCTTGGGGCATGGTTTTTGAGAGCTTAGTGTTTTCATATGTGGCTGTTATAGTGAATGTCAGTGTGATGCCTCTTTTTGGAAAATGCCCAACAATAATAATTACAGGGTTAATCAAATTTATTAATTTGGTAGTTTTTGCCCATATAATCTGTATAGAATGAACATGGGACTTAATCAAGGGTGATTATCATGTGCCCCTTAACCCAAGTTTACTTTAAATACCACACATAAGGAAGTGCTTTATCACTGCAGCTTATAACACGGTGATGGAGAAGCAGCGGTCAAAGGTCTGACTTACCATATTGAAGCTTAACCTTTGTGGCTGGCTGATATTAACACAGAAGTAAGTCCTCCTGGCATCACTAAATATGGTCTAACATACTGTACCTACATCCCTATAGGCACAGCAAACTGAACTCCACTGCTCTTATAAAAGAATCTAATGTGAATTTAAGTTGGACTTAATTTCTTTTTAATTGTTTTAATTTGGTAATGATGCTTCCTACAGCATGACATTGAAATAACTTGGAACTACTACATGCAGGAACCTGAAGAACAAACACAAACAATGTGCTGATGGTTATGGTGAAAAATTTCTGCCTTAATAAAAACTTTTTACAGAGTCTAGTGCCCCATGTTAAGTTGGCGAAAACCACTGCGTTGCGTGGAGTCCGAGTTCGCACACAAACGCGCGCGCGAACAGAGGAGGAGGAGAGAGCACCAGAGCATCATAAATCCGACACTTGATGCAAGCGCAAGTCAAATCCTTTGGCAACGTGACTTCCTATAGGCTGTTGGACGCTGGTGGGGCAGCGCGTGTGATGGAAGAAAGTGGAGATAGTGATACTTGGGCGCAGAGCAGAGAAATGTTCACGTAATGGGTATTTGCCTAAATACGAGGTGGACTGCCAAATGGGACCTCACCCAGCGGAAGTAACGCGCACCTGTTCCCATGTACCCCTGACCCTCTGACCATGAAGACCACTCGCAGGTGCAGGACCCTTCTGTCGGTCGGACTCAACTTCTTTGCCCTTTTCTTCTCCATCACGGCGTTCATTACCACGTACTGGTGCGTGGGGACGCAGAGAGTCCCCAAACCAAAGTGCAGCAAACTCAGGACGCACCAGTGCATCGACTACGGTGTCAACGAGACGGACCCCAACAAAGTGGTGTACAGCTGGGAGACCGGGGACGATAGGTTCCTCTTCCGCCAGTTCCACACCGGCATCTGGTTCTCCTGTGAGGAAAACATCGACGATGAAAGTAAGAGCACAAGGTCTGTGTGGACTGGAGTGTGGCCGTGGACTTATCTTGGTTAAATTATGAGGCAAGAAATTCAGGGCTATATAAAGATATAAAAAGTAACTATGATAGGCTATAGCATATGCCTATATTTTGTATAATCTAGACAAGGCCCTAAGTGGTCTGCAAGAAGATGTCAGAAAGAAATCACATTTCATTTACTGTTTCTTAAATTACCCAATGACTCCCCATAAGCAGTTTTATAGGCACAAATTTGTCTTCTAAAGTAAAAACTAATCAAATCAAATAGCCTTTTGTTTGACAATCAAATATATAATTTTCCGCCAGTCTCTATTCGTTGAGGTTAGGTGGTTCCCAGATCTTTTCTTTATGACAAAGTGGTCCACGGTTTGAAAAAGTTTGAGAAACACGGATCTAGACCTATAGGTATATTTCATTCTACACACTATTGCACAGTAGCCTATATGTTCTAGATGCAGTAATTTTACCAATTTGCATCTATGTTTAAGATTAAGAGGTATATTGCAAAGTTGAAAGAAACAGTGAGTTCATGTCTAGGTCAAAGGTTCAGATCAAAGGTGTGCACACACTCTATTGTTTCCCCTAATTGTTTTACGTACACAATATGAGTGCATCATAAGATTATTAAAATATTACCAAATGATACAGGGTTTTGTAGCTACATTTGTCTTTTGTCTGGTGTAACATCTAGGTGCTACATTGAGATTATTGAAGCTGTTGCTAGCACATTCCTCTCTCATCAAGTAGCTGTGTATGGTTGGACTAGAGAGTGAGACAGCTTGAGTTAATAAGGATTATGTAACATGGCCCTTGATGAGTTTTTCCTCAAAACAGCTGTTGCCACCCTTCTTCTACCTGATTAAAGTGTTACACTTACAACAAATCCAGCCATACGCTCAGCTCAGCAGATGACAGAATGAAAACATCATGTGCAAATGAATACACAATGTCAAGGGCTCTTCATTTCTTTGTGCAAGATGGGCACACTCCTTAGCGCCAGAGCTGTTTATGTATCTAAAATAATGTCATTGTTCACATAGTAATTCTGTGTAAAGTACCTGTAATTCCCACAGACAAGAGGCAGATGTCTGTGTCAGAGCACCATCTGCTCCCTCTGAATCTCTCCAAAAATGCTGCACTGCCGACATATGCCTCACATTTGAGATAATCTGTTCCTAAATTTGTGACCTGAGGTTTTTGTGTTGTGGGGTTTATAATCTAATTCAGTGTGCTGTAACGCACCTGGGCCTGAGGAGTACAGATTATATTAGGACTTGGACTGCAGCCCTCTAACTTACTTATGTCACTGCTGCTGTCCACATCTGTTCATCCCAAAATCGGGCTGACCTTTGAACATGACCCAGGTCATGGCTTTAAATTTCATAATTGTTTCTACACATATTTGTCCTTCAACACCGGTGTTTTAGCATACCTCTTAATTGTCTTCGGTTTATTTTTGCTAGGTGAGAGATGTCGTAGCTTTATTGATTTGGCTCCTGCATCAGAAAAAGGTAAGTAGCTGTTTAAAAGGTAGAAATCTTGAAAATATAAAGTAACACAAAGTAGCACAGTAACTTTGATTAATGTCAATTCTCTATGTGCAAATAGTCTGCATCATTGATTAGCCCCATTATATTGTGATCATGTTAATGTAATTTCTGTAAACCAATGTAAAATGCCAAACCTATTATATAATGGATAAAAGCATCTGTCTTGACATGCTGCAATTGTAACACATCCCAATACTTGTAAATTAAATTACCGGTAGGTCACATTCAGTTACACTTAAGGTATTATTTTTGTGACTGACCTATTGAACTGCTGTATATTGTAATGTGTTGATGTTCAGGGATGCTGTGGCTCTCGCTGGTCTCTGAGATGCTCTACATAGTGCTGCTTGTGGTGGGCTTCAGTCTCATGTGTTTGGAGCTGGTCCACTCAAATAACATCATTGATGGCCTCAAGCTCAATGCCTTTGCTGCCGTCTTTACTGTGCTTTCAGGTAGGACCCAATTCCTGTGTACATACTTTCTTTTATGATCTGCATTGAACTATTTGATTGACTAAAGAGGTTGTTTTTCAGATCAAAAATTATTCATTTGATACATATTATTTCAGGTCTTCTGGGCATGGTGGCTCATGTGATGTACACTCAAGTCTTCCAAGTGACAGTTAGCCTGGGTCCACCAGACTGGAGGCCATACAACTGGGACTATGGCTGGTCATTCTGGTATGAATATGCAACATCATCATTTCATATTTAGCCCAATGAACTGATTTGTTGGAAAAAAATTATAATTTAAAAAATCCTAGTCACGCTTTGGGAAATCATCTTGGAATTTCTAGTTTTCCAATAGCAGCCCAAAAATAGTCGGTCTCACCTCTTCCCTACCATCACTGTCACTAATGAAAAAAAAAATCAAAGCTCTCATGTTATGGCAGGATTAGGCTTTGGTGTTTAAAACCCAGATATGGAGCGTGATTGGAATTGCATAAGAGGATAATATTTCACTTCTTTTACAATATGCTCACAATACTGCAAATCTTATTTCCAGGCCCAACAATTCCTTGACCTTTTTTGAATAACCCTCCGTGTGAAAGTACTACGCTACAAGATGAATAAATTTTCTGACGTGACCAAGCATAGAAAGATTTATAGTGATTTTCACTAATCTCTGCAAAATATTGAGGGAATAATGTGAGCTAATGTGTTAACTTCCTTGTCAAAAATAGCTAAAGCCAAAAATACTTTTGAGTGGAAGAACTTGTCATTGTCATTTTCAGCAGAGGGAAAGAGGTCCTTATGGGGACTTACACCTATCTAGGCTTTACAGCAAAAAAAAAAAAAAAAAAAAAAAACGTAAACATTTTTTAAATTAAAAATGTGAACATAATCCCAGAAAACAAAATAAGCTTTTTATGGTCCCTTTCCAGGAAAAATGTGTGCATAGTATTTATGAAGTCTGTTTTTTGTTTCAGTATGGCTTGGGCGTCCTTTACCTGTTGTATGGGTGCATCGGTCACAACACTAAACTCGTACACTAAAACAGTCATCGAGTTTAGGCACAAGCGTAAGACATTTGAACAGAGCATCCGGAAGGAGCATGCCCGAGAGGCCTTCGGTTATTTCAGAGAACAGTCAGTGCACTCCATCTCAAAGTCTGTGGAGGTCTACCCCAATCAGAGCCTAAAGAGTGGCAGAAGAACTCTCGTACCTGTGGACTCACTGGACCTAAGTGAAAGAGGGTCTTTGGGCGAGGAGCAATGCTGAACAAATGGGCGTACAGTTGTTGAACCCTGCCTTAGCTGACAAAGAGTCCTTGATTGATCAAGCTAATGAATCTGAAAAAAGGACAATGAACATGAACTTGAAAATAAAAGAATACAGAGGTGCGACTAGCCTTATGAAACCAATTTAAGGACCAACAAAACAAATACTTAACACTTTAACTACCTATACAGTAACTGGTTTTACCTGTTTAATGTCAGCAAATCATGTGCCTATTTTAATTTTTAAACTAAAGCTAATTGTAAATAAAATGTGGAGTGAATGAATGAATGTAGTGTAGTGTATATGCAGAATGTTTGTAAAAACCTATATCCTACTTTTTAATGTCCCTGTTTAGATTTTGTCCCATTCCTTAACTCAGCATTTCAAACATATACATGTTAAACTATATTCATCTGCATTTAGTTTACAACACGTTTATTTATACAGAACATACAATTATGTGTCATTTTTGGTTTTGATGTTTCTTATATGACTGAATGTCAATAACTATCATTGTGTTAACTGACCAAAGAAACATTGGTCAGTAGTTAATGTGTCTGTATTTCCACCAGAGGGCAATGTTGCTTTGGTGTTATGGCAGAACTGTTTTGTTAATTGTATGTTCATCACATAAAATACATCATCTCAAAAATAGTTTATAATACATAAACATGCATAAAGAGGTGAACCTGCACTCTCTTCTCTGCTATATTCTTTGTTTCTTGTATTTACATTAGGGTCATTTTTACATTAAATCAAACATTTTTCTATATTTAAAGTGTTCTTCACTGAAGACCAATATTTTCTATCCCTGTTCAGTAACCATCGTCATACTCATTCTGGGCCTGTTGCCGTGCCAACATGGCCTGGATGAGAGCGCTGGTAGGAGCTGGATTGTGTGGAGGAGCGGGAGCCCACTGCATCCTCTTCATCTCCTCCTCTTCCTCCTGCTCTGCTCTCTGTCGAGCCTGCATCACCTGCGTCATCACACTGTTGACTGAAGCTGGGCTGGGGTCCTCCTCCTCTGGGCTGTGGTTGTAGTTCACATGGTTCTCAGTGAAGCCTGCTCTGCTGTAGTACTCTTCTCTGGTCTGGCTCTCAGCTCTTTGTCTCGCCTGCATGGCCAGTGCCAGAACCCCAGAGGATGACTGCGGTTTAACATCTGTCCCGTACAGGTCACCTCCCCTCTGGTCGGAGGGGTGATGGCTAATTATGGACGGTGTTAAATCACTGGACTCTAAAGGAACTGGAACCACTATGGCCCGATGTCTCTCCTCTTCCTCCTCAAGACGCTGCCGAGCCAGTAACACCTGCACCATTGCATTGGAGTTGGGTGAACCCCCAGATGAGTAGTCCTCTGGATGGTGCTTGGGTTTACTCTAAAACATACATAAATGAATAATAAAAAAATAACTTCGTCATAGACAGACAAAGCAACTAACCTTTTTGTGAGTCTTTGGTTTGGATTTTTTATTAGGCTGTGACTTCTGGAGGTTCTGCAGCTTTTCTAACAAAAAAGACTTGTCCTTCCCTTCCTGAAGGACAAAAAGCTCAATTTAGAAACATAGAAATACTACAATATAGACTAAGTATTTTTTTTCCCTTTTACACACATTAACAATCTGTTGACGCAGAATTATAATCAGCTGCTTCCGACCTTGACTAACTTGCCAGAAAATGTACACAATAATCCTAGAAGAAAAAATGAATTTCTGTCATAGCCTTTTCATACACAATTTTACTATATTCAAATCATATTAAAATTCAATGGCTATTTTTACATGGCATATACTAACAGAATTATGAGTGTGATGAGGAAGTAAAATATTTCACTTCTGATGATTTTTTGGTAGATGAAGACAACCCATTGAGAACCAGTGATATTGTTCAGGTGATCGATCCAGACCTCGACCACACTGAAGGTGCTATTAAGTCCCCGAAATGGACCACAGTTCTCTGATGGAGTCAAACTGTGGGAGAGGGAAGTGTCAGAGAAAGAGATCAACTTTATGTGAATTTGATCCTCAGAATCTTGTGCGCTCTTACCTCCAAGCCGTATATCCTACAATAGCTAAAGCTCCCACAAAGAAAGGGAAAAATAGTAAAGCAGTAAAGATGGTTTTCATTTGAGCTGCTCTTCCTGTGCGACGTGGTGGCTGACAATTTTGCATCAGGCTAACCTAAAAAGAGACATGCACAAAGTCATAAATCATGCTATTGGCTCAGACAGCCATAACCCATTGTATAGAATTTTATTTTATTTAATATTTAGGTTCCTAATTATTTCAGTTGACTTGTCTTGAATTGATTGATTTGCCAAAGCAAACAGATGTCCAGTCCTATAAAATTGATCACACAAGACTTGGATTTTCCATAACACACAACATAAAGGGAGCGCTCAGTGTGCCTAATAGTTCTGAATTAATTATTGACCCAGGTGCACAAATAGGGTAACACGAGCCTAAAGAGCAGCCAGGGCATCAGTTGCATCGTATCTGGCTAGTTCAGTTTACAATCACTTAAGTCCACAAGTGTCATTTACCTTTTTTAGATAAAACAAGATGAAAAACTTAAGGATCTGAATGGCTGGAAGTAGAGGGGAGAAGTAGATTCCAATCCTGTCAAAAAAAAATAGTATTACTAATGTCAAACAAACAGGTTCTTAAAAATAGTGTATTTTACTTTAATCCCTCTCCTGGCCTCTACAGCAACATCAGTAGATTAATACATTGAGGAGGCTACTGTTTTCTCACCAAGCCAGAGTCTGTGCATAGATTATATCCAGGACATTTCGAGCTACATCAAACTCGGGAACTCCCAAACGAGGAAACAATCTGGTCCCAACCACACTGTGAAAACAAACGCATGAATATACACTACATATTCATCTTAAGGAGTACATTTGTATAACTGTATAACTCACTTGCTGAGAAACTCTCCAAAGAATGATCCCAACATCAGAAAGAAGAAGTCCACAATGACTAAGCGGTACAATGCCTGTCCTACCAAGGACTCCCAACACTGAGGGAACATATTAAAAATATAAACTCTCAGCCAAAAGGTATACTAAACAGACAGGCTTGGTTT
>JAVQKG010293408.1:0-14075 GCA_036025885.1 Hypseleotris bucephala
TAAAGAATCTAAAATAATAAACAAAACTAAACTGTAATAAACATTAAATAAAACATTAAATAAAACATAATATAACGGAATAGAAAATGACAGTAAACTGTAAATGCCTATCTTCATTAGGTCTTCTGGAGACAGTAAGTTCTGTGCTGCTCCACCCCAGTATGGCGGCCCGTCTGGCAGCAGCGTGGTGTCTGCGCTGTGTGGCCGTGGCTCTGCCCTATCAGCTGACCCCTCTGCTGGACCGCTGCGCAGAGAGAATCAACAACCTGAAGAGTTCCCCAGAGGCAGTGAGCGGATACAGCTTTGCTATGGCTGCTCTTCTCGGGGGAGTGCACCAGTGTCCATTAGGTATCCCCCATTCAAAAGGCAAGGTGTGTAGACCCAAAACATCATCTTCAGTTCATCACTTAAGGGGCCCTGCAATGCTTTTTTTTTGGAAAACTTTTACACCTGTTATATATTGTGTTTTGTTCCAATCAAGCATGTTTAACTGATGCTTTATTCTGAAATAATGACCCTCAGCATACTACTACTGTCAGTTGTTTGCAGTGAATGTAGTAGTGAAATGGACACTAACAAAATGTAAAATGCAAGTCTAGAGGTGAACAAAATGATTTAAAAAAGCTTGAGTTAAGTTATTATTATTATTATTTATTATTATTTATATCTGTTTCACCGTTTTCAGTTGGTGGTGAGTATTGCTGAAGACCTGTTGCGGACAGCTGCTCAGAATAGCCGCCTGTCCCTGCAGCGTACACAGGCTGGATGGCTGCTGCTGGGAGCCTTGATGACCCTTGGTGAGTTTTTATAGATATTTCCTGTGTTTTTTCCCCCTTTTTCAGTAATTTCAAATAATACCTCTGCTTGTGCCCAGGTCCGTCCCTCGTTCGCTATCACCTTCCCAAGATGCTACTTTTGTGGAGAAACGTGTTTCCTCGCTCTCAGAAGGAGCTGGAGGCAGAAAAGGCCAGGGGCGACTCCTTCACCTGGCAGGTCACTTTGGAGGGCCGGGCTGGAGCTTTGTGTGGTAAACAAGCACACCCACCGGACACTGTATTAGATAGAGATTGTACACAATAAAGTTACACCTGGCTTGTCTCTGCAAACATAGAGATTGTTTGACATGAAAACCAGCACATTGTCCACATTCAAAGTTTTTTAATTCAACAGTCTTTTAGCATTTTGTCTTGTTTGCCATTATAAGTGTTTAATAACTTTACCTAATGAAGTGGCCAGTGAGTTTATTTAAAAAGCATTAAAATCTGCTGTGTATAAGCCTGCAAACCTATTATTTTCTTGTTTTTGTAGCTATGCGCAGTTTTGTGGCTCACTGCCCTGAACTGCTGACTGAAGATGTGATTCGCCGGCTAATGACCCCCATTGAATGTGCGATGACCATGATGTCCCAGTGAGTTTTTAAAACATAATCCCTTTTAATGTTACTTTTTACTCTTTATTCATCTTACACAATCGAATTAAACACCCATGCTTTTTGTTTAGCGTTCCATCGATCACTAAGGTTCATGGTGCACATCTTAAAGCAAGTGCTGCAATGGTGAGACTCCGACTGTACGACATCCTGGCTTTGTTGCCACCTAAAACATATGAAGGTAACAGATTTGTATTTACCTTCAGTCTTTGCTGTAGTTGTAGATGTTCATGTAAAACCCTATCTTTTCCTTGTGTAGGCAGCTTCAATGCTCTCCTCCGTGAGCTGGTGGCAGAGTTCACACTGACTGACAATTCGGCCAACACCACCACGTCCCTGCTGCGCTCGCTCTGTCACTATGACGACAGTGTGCTCATGGGCTCATGGCTGCAGGAGACCGACCACAAATCTATCGAGGATCAGGTAAAATTACGTCATACAGTTATCAAAACACCTGGTGATTTTAAAATGTTTTCAGGTTTGTGATTTGATAGTTTTTGTTGGAGGTTGCACAAAAAAAGTTTGTGTGTCAAAAAATATCTATCAATTATTCTCTTAGGCATTGAAGAATATTGTTTTTTTTTTGTCACAATTATCTTGGCTGCTTCTTGGTACAAATAAATGACAATTATCACAATAAAAGATTATCGCAATAATAAAAAATAGCCATGAAAATGTAATTAAATTTTTTTTATTGCAACATTACAATATTATTATATATTGTCCCATCCCTTTTCACTGTATCATGTTTCTTAACTTGCTTCACTTTCACTTTAGTGGTCAGATTAAACTCATTTTGGCATGTACAAAGGAGGAATGGTAATATGTGGGTAAAAGTATGGTGAGGTTAGAGCTGTTCAGTAGGAGGCCTAGAGGAAGACCAAGACCAAGACATTTATAGATGTAGTGAATGAGGACATGGGATGGAGGGAGATGAAGAAAGAACTATACTAATACTACTCCTTAGTATATGGTCATTAGGAAAAAGATGTTAAAAAATGAAGAAAAAACAAATTGTCCCTGGATTTGTCTTGAAATGAAACACCTAGTCTTTTAGCATTATCATTTGTTATTTGACATTGTGGCACTACATTTGTCATGATGCCTATATTCTGTGTTTTACAGCTGCAACCCAACAGTGCGTCTGGCAGTGGGGCTCTGGAGCATGACCCCTCCTCCATCTACCTGCGGGTCCCAGTGGGAGAAGCCATCCCTGGACCTCTTCCTTTGGGGGTGTCTGTCATCGACGCTTCAGTGGCTCTGTTTGGTGTAGTCTTTCCCCATGTGTCTTTCAAACACAGGTGAGTCATTTATTTTGCCTCACTGCAAACAAAAATATAGTATATAACATTGATTCTCTAACTGTGGTACAGGTATTTCTTGGGGCACAGTAGCAATTTCTAGTGGTAGTAAACCTTAGTAAACCTCTTTTAAACAAAGGAGGGGTCAAATCAGATGTCAGGCATAGTTGTAACTAGACCCACTTAAGTTCAGTTGGTTTAGTCCCGACACTTTATTGACTCTTATTTATGAAGTAAAGTAAAGTAGATAATCTGTCATTATTATAGACTACACACATCCTAGTTTACATCGTAGAATAGGGTCAGATTTTAAGCTATTTTTTTTCTTATTTTAGGAAATTTACAGACTGTAGCTTTAATATAGTTAGTATAGTTGGTAATGCTCTTTTAAGGTTAATCACAGTTTTTATATTTTACCTTTCACCTGGGTTCTTCCCTTTTCGGTTTAATAAAATGGTTACCTGGTTTGAAAAGTCTTTCTCGTGTTTTTTTTTTTTTTTTACAACACTGCATCTATCCTGACACTGAAGTAATGGCTAACCTTTGTGTATTAGGCTGCAAATGCTGGATCACTTTGCGGAGTGCATTAAGCAAGCTAAGGGGGTTCGACAGCAGGCAGTTCAACTCAATATCTTTACTGCTGTCCTCAGTGCTCTTAAGGTGAGTAAATCATGCTCACACTCTTAATATTGTAGCTTACTGGGCACTTACCGTATAATGCATTATTTGTCTGGCTGGAATTTAGGGCCTGGCTGAGAACAAAAGCACTTTGGGCCCTGAGGAGGTGCGCAAGTCAGCTTTGGCCCTGGTGATGGGAGCTTTGGACAATCCCAATCCTATCCTTCGGTGTGCCGCTGGAGAGGCCCTGGGCAGAATGGCTCAGGTGGTGGGAGAGGCCACCTTTATCGCCAGAATGGCACAGACCAGCTTTGATAAGTAAGAAATGTGGACACAAAAATATGGATGGGGCATTATTATTTATTTAACTTTCAATATATCCATTTCTATTTTGCCTCAGTAGAATTCTTGAGAATTAAGACAATATAAAAAAAGTTTGTAGCCTGACCAAAATGACAATGTCTTATTTATTTATTTGTTAACATTATTCAATAAGCATTCAAGTCTAAATAAACACCACCAAAATACACACACACACACACAAAGGAAAAAACATTCTTTATAATTGCCTTATTAATGATGATGGTTTCTGGTCCCATTTACAAATTACATTTGAATTGTTGTGGATGACTACTTTTCTGTTCCTTTCAGCCCTGTCTTGATAAATAATGCTTCTGTCTTTGTTTTCAGGCTAAAGTCGGCCCGTGATGTTGTATCTAGGACTGGACACTCTCTGGCTCTGGGCTGTCTGCATCGATACGTTGGAGGAATTGGCTCGGGCCAGCACTTAAAGACTAGTGTCAGCATTCTTCTGGCTTTGGCTCAGGATGGCTCTTCTCATGAGGTTCAGGTGAGGTGAAATTATGCTGTAGATGCACATTTTATTATTTACTTTACTAGTCAGCAAAACATTTTGCTCGTGTGTGTCAAGCTTGTTTTGCCCATGTGTTCGGTAGAGTTGATATCAGAAAAGCCATGTCTAGTTAAAAAATTGTAATCTTAAGATATTAGCCTGGTAGATTTAAAAACTTTGTACAAAGTGCTTTACAGAAGGAAAATCAGACAATTCAAGGAGCCACGAAAAATATTGACAATTTTAAAAACATGCACATTAGACTAATCCTTCAGTAAAGTACATCCTGACCAAAATCCTTTCTCAAGATGTGGAGAAGGGTCCCTGGGTGCATAGACAATTTAAAAACCAATACTAGTTCAAAACAAAGTGAGAATTATATAAATGTACTTAAAATTATGTAGTATTCTAATGTAATGAATATTATTCTGACAGACATGGGCGCTCCACTCTTTGGCTCTGATTGTGGACTCCAGTGGTCCCATGTACAGAGGCTATGTTGAACCAACGCTGTCCTTGGTGCTGACCCTGCTCCTGACCGTGCCTCCGTCCCACACAGAGGTGCATCAGTGTTTGGGCCGCTGCCTGGGAGCTCTCATCACCACAGTGGGACCAGAACTACAGGGTAACTATGGGAAACATTTTTACTGTCAAGGACATACACTGCAATTCCATTACCAATCTTTCCAGCAGGTGGCAGTATATTCAACATTATTCACAGATCACTCTTAACGTTGTTTTGTGTTGACCAGGAAATGGTGCTACAATCTCGACCATTCGCTCTTCATGCCTTGTTGGATGTGCCATAATGCAGGATCACTCAGACTCACTCGTCCAGGCGGCTGCCATCTCGTGTTTGCAGCAGTTACACATGTTCGCCCCTCGCCACGTCAACCTCTCCAGTCTGGTCCCTTGTCTTTGTGTACGTTTTATTGCATGCAGTGGCTACAGTAACAATATTAGCTGCCAGGTGTGTTTTGGGGTTCTTATTGGGTAGTCTGGCTTTGTCTATACAAACATGTATATCTGGGTAAACTGGCAACTAAGAATGTGTCAAAGTGTCAGCAGCATTATCAAAGCAGAACAAAACTGAATCTCTAATTAATACAATAATTTTCATTAAGTTGGTCAGTCCAAGTGGGAAACTTTTTAATGCCAGTCATAGATTGGGATATGTGGAAATTTAAGACAATTTCAACACTTGTTTTTGTAATAATGAAAAACAAATTCCAGTTAAACATTTCATTCCATCCACAAACTTCTGTAGCATTCTGAGAGTCCCATTATAGTTTTATTAAAATATAACTTGTAGATCTTTCGCATTGATAATAAAAAGAATAGTTTAGACCATGAGGACAAAATATTATGGTGAAACCATGATATTAATAAGAATAATATATGCATACATCAAATATTAAATATTACAATATAATTGATGTTGGTTTGATATCTGTATAGGTGCACCTTTGTAGCTCCCACTTGCTCCTTCGTCGTGCTGCTGTTGCCTGCCTCCGACAGCTTGCCCAAAGAGAAGCTGCAGAGGTTTGTGAGTACGCTATGAGCCTGGCAAAGAAGGACAGCACAACCATAAGTAAGTACAACAAGCTCACAGTATGACAGTACTGAGTTTGTTATTGCTGCTCTGTTGATAAAATGATGCTGCTTTGTCCCTAAAATAGATTTGAACATCACAGAAACGGGTCTGGAGGGAGTGCTGTTCGGAATGCTAGACAGAGAGACAGACAGAAAACTGTGTTCGGATATTCACGACACACTGGGACACATGCTCTCATCTCTCGCTGTGGAGAAACTCTCTCATTGGTTGAAACTCTGTAAGGATGTCTTGGCAGCAACTACAGGTAAAGGTAATATGTAATATGTAATATAATAAAAATATAATACTGTATTAAAGGTCCTTGTTTTGGTTTATTTTGGATACTTTGTTCCCTCAGATGTTGGCGGTGCAGTTGTGTTTGAGGTGGAGAAGGATGAAGAAGACTCTGAGAAGAAGGATGAGATGGACGATGACACCATGTTCACGGGGCTGGGAGATGATGACAAGTCTAAGCCCTCTGTGGCGCCACGCTGGGTCACACGAGTGTTTGCTGCAGACTGCTTGTGTCGTATCATCCTGCTTTGTGAGAATGCAGATAAAACCCACTTTGACCTGGCAGCTGCCCGCTCTGCACAAGCCAAGAACCCCAAAGGTACCATTAACTAGTCATTTAGTGGTTGCTTGGATGGTTTTGTAATTATGTGCTGTCAGTCAGTAGGGCCAAGATCATGGGTTAAACTAAAGCAGTGGTTCTCAACTGGTCTAATTGTGGCACTCAGTTTTATCACTAAAATTGATTGTATGGCAAATTATTTTACATTTAACCTCTCAGGGGTAAACCTTTGTGTTCTGGCTTATCATTTGGAAACAACTGCTCTAAATCACTGCTTCCTAAATACGACTAAGAAAATAGTGTGCCTTCCAAGTATCATTTTATTACACTATAATGAGCTTGAATCAAGATTAAGCATACAGTAGTACCGGTAGTCAGTCAAGTCTAAATCTTGATTAAACGAGGTCTACACCAAGACTAAATTTTACCTAGTACTAAATTAGGACTAAACCAGGCTAATCAAGGAACAACTTGCTCTAAATTGAACCACTAAATAAAGACTTGAGATATATAGAATAGCCACAATATGTATTTGCGGTGTAGTTGTAGTGTTCTTTATGAGTCTGTTAATAATTGAACTGAATAACATGACTACCTATTTTAGGCTTATCTAGCTATTCTAAGGATCCCATTCATATGTTTTATACACCAAATGGAGATGAGTAAGCCAAAGTGGGTGGATTTTTTTTTTATAGAAGAGTCAGCGTATATAACTAACCCACTATCTATGGACTAGACAAGGAGAAACACAGTAATTTTCCGATGGCCTGGAAGCAGCTAAGCCAAATTTAGGACTTGGATAGAGAGAGTGGATGGCTGGTCTGCCTGCTGTGTCCGGCTAATCCCTTGAAAGGTGCACTTCAAGTAAAACTCAATTAAATCTGAGTCTCAAGGCTGTATCTGGTTTCCTTCGATGCACTCTAGTACAGTTAGGGCTTCATTTTCACTGTAGACAATAATGTACAATCTTTTCAAGTCAGGCGTGACGGCAATAAAAAAATCTCTCATCTGTGTTGAGAATCATTGTCTACTCTATACTAATGTTTTTAATCACGCCCGCTAGTTTAAAGGGGCCCTATTATGCTAACTCAGCTTTCTGGAGCCTTCTACTGTATTATGATTTTGTTTTACTTATTAAAAACATATCCGGTTATATTTTATTTCATTCACGCATGCTAGAGTAATCCTATATGCTGAAGCAATGATATTCTCTGGAGCTGAAAACACTTGTTTCTTGGTAGTTAGTTGGTACATTCCTGTTGTTGGAAAGAAGGCATGGCCAGTAGGGGGAAAGAGGGCCTTAAAGGGGCATCTAGCTAACCTTGCCTGAGATATTGGAATAAAAAAGTAAATCAAGATAGGGAAAAAAAACACAATAACTTTAATTTACATGACTATCTTTTTCAGGGGACCTCTTGGTACTTCATTTGTCTGACCTCATCCGCATGGCCTTTATGGCGGCTACAGACCACAGTAACCAGCTGAGGATGGCTGGTCTGCAGGCTTTAGAGGACATCATTAAGAAATTTGCCTCTGTCCCAGAACCTGAGTTCCCAGGGCATGTAATCCTGGAACAATACCAGGCCAATGTGAGTCTTGAGTATATTGAATTAAGTTACAATGCAATACAAAGTCAGCATTGATGGAAGGAAATGAAGATTAATGGTACTGTTTGCATGCTTTCAGGTTGGAGCCGCTCTCAGACCTGCATTTTCACCTGATACTCCGTCTGATATAACAGCTAAAGCCTGTCAGGTGAGACTGCCTTCCTCAAAGATATTCTCCATCTAAATCACCTTCTCATTCTACATACCAGTCTCTGAATTATGGCATCAGCAAAGCATTTTTACCCTCAAAACATTTTTGTAAACCCTGTAAAAGATTTGTATGTGAACATTTACCTGCCACCATGTCATGTTCAAAGTCACTTAAACTGACCTGCATCTTCATTCTGATGCGTGGTTTGACATTTAGCAGGGTTATTTTGAATTAAAGTGTGCATATGTTCATGACTAAATCCACTGGTTTGGTGGGAGTTGCCATTTGTAGCTAAATGGGTCTACCTAATAAATTGGCCATTTAGTATCTGTGAGCTTTATTAAACATGATTGTAATGCCTTTTAAGGAGACTTAAATAATCAGTTGTAATAAGTTTCTACATTGGTTCACGTCAAGTTTGAATTAATGCATTTTGACTCTCAGAATGATTCAAAGTATAAGTGACAGTGTTGGATAACAAGCACGCCTGAGAGCTGTATGACTAATTGAATATTTTACAGCTAACACAATCCTTTAGTGTAGCACAATGTCAAAAGGGAAATGTTCAAAGTCTATCTGCTCAAATGTAAAAGTAAAAACCTGTCATTCAGTTAAATTGTTACTTAACTTATCGGTATACTGTGTATCTTCATTAAGGTTTCAGTATTGTATAGAGATCTATGGTTGATGATCTAGTGGCATTTTTACATTCAGCAATGTCAGACAATGGTTCGAATACTATCCAGTGAGCTGCAGATCTGTGATCCCAGAAGTTGGAGAGGCTTTTTTGAAAGAATAGAAAATAGAAATAGTAGGGCCACAGCAGCAAAAGACCACACAAATGTAAAAATCATTTCTGCTGATTAATCTAATATTTTGGCTGCCTTGCTGTTATGTGATAACAGGTGTGCAGTACGTGGATTGGTAGTGGTGTAGTCAGTGACCTCAACGACCTCCGGCGAGTCCACAACCTGCTGGTATCATCTCTGGACAAGGTGCAGGCAGGAAAAGGCTCCTCTAGTCAACTGTACAGTGAAAGTGCTACTACTATGGAGAAACTCGCTGTCCTCAAAGCATGGGCTGAGGTATAATGGCTTTTACTGTTCCTATATACTGCATGTATCAAGTAGAAATTAGAAGAATACTTTTAACCCATGGGCTTTCACTCAGGTTTATGTGGTGGCGATGAAGATCAAGAAGGAGGCGGAGTCTAAGCCTGCTAAACCTCTGAGAAGTGGTGATGAAGACGAGGATGAGGAGGATCTGAATGCTGGTGTTCTTCCTCCGGACAGTCTCATCACTTTAGTTCAACCGGAGCTGCCCTCTCTGAGCAGGCTGTGGTTGGCCATGCTTCGAGACTACGCTCTGCTCACACTACCAGCTGAGTTCTCCAGTCAGCTGCCTCCTGATGGTAAAGGATACAAAATAGTCACACATGGGGCTGGGCGATATGAGGGAAAATGTTTAAATTACAGTAGTTCTTTCTTTTTCAGTGTGTTTGGTGGCACACTATTTATTCAGATTTGAATTATAAAAGAAGGCACAACTGTGGTCAAGTTGCAGATTACAGATTTACTATGTTGTCTCAGCTAACAAACATTACAAAATTGAATGATCAAAATAATTTACAATGCACAAAACAATATTTCAGAAGGCATTTCTTGGGGGTTGTACAAATAGTTTCTCAAAACATTGGTGATGTATCATACAAAGAAAAAATCTATATAGCATGAAACTGTATATTGCTGAACCTTAGTAAGAAGTACAAATGACAATTGAGAAGCTGTATTGTTTGGACTGATATTTACAGTTGTCTGTCTTTGCTCAGGAGGGGCGTTTTATACTCCAGAGACCATAGACACAGCGCGGCTCCACTACCGCAGCTCCTGGGCCCCTGTTCTTCATGCTGTGGCCCTGTGGCTCAACAGCACAGGGTTTGGAGGAGGTGAAGAGAAAGACGAGACTGCTCCATCAAAGGCTGCTGGTGCCCCACAATCCAAGACGTTTGATGAACTGGTCAAAGACAGAATGCATCTTCTTCTTGGTAAAGATATATGCAGTGTGTTGTATCTAGAGTTGGAGTTTCGTAGCCTGTAGCAGTTTCAATGTGTGCACTAGGAATGGCAAGACTCTTAAGAACAAGGAGTTTTTGTTTAATCTTACAGCCACAAGTTCACTTCACGTCTACAAACAACAATAGTTTGCACACACCCTAATTGTATTTTTGTGTTCGCTCTCAGGTGTCAGTATTGAGTTTCTGTGTTTCCCTCGACCTGAGGAGCCAATTGAACACGTCATGTCCTGCCTACAGGCCCTCTGCACCCTGTTAGAGTCGCCATGTGCCAAGATGCACATTGCTGATGATCAGGTAAGATGATGTCCTGACATGACAAACGTGTAGCACATTATACGCATTGTGAAGTGTACATACAGTAAAAGTAAGATGTTGTAAGGTTTTTTAGATCATTTGCAGTACAAAAGTGGACTTTGGAGGGTCTTTTACCTGATTTTGGTAATAATGTGCTTGGGTCAGCTGTAAAGTATAACTCATACAATGTACACACACCAGTTGTGACCATGACCTTGTTGTGTGACTGTAGTTTGCAGTTCATTTATTCATTTACTTTAATAGGCCATGGAAGGGCCTAGAGAGCTCTAATATAGTAACTGCAAAGAATCTATTTACCGGTGTATATTATAGAAAAAACATTTAAACACTATTGATGATTGATATAGGACACAAGTAGCTAACTGTTAGTGTAATCTTTTCTGTTGTAGTTGTTAGCCGTGGAGCTCCTGAATGTGCTGCACAGACTGTTACTGACCCGGGACCCTGCAGCTGTACAGCTTCAGGTCACTGCCGTCGTACAGGAGACACTCAAGGCAGCACAGGACCATCTACAGATGCAACGCACTGCAAAATGTCAGAATAAAACCTTTTTTAACCTACTAATAAACAGTGTTTTATATGCATTAATATGCTTCTGCTTCAGTAATCTAAGTCACTGTTATTGTTATTACAGGCAAAGAAGAAGAGGTTGAAAAAGAATCAGCGCCTGGCCTAGGGGAGGGAGGAGACACAGGGGAGCTAGTGCCTGGTAAATCTCTGGTGTTTGCCGCCATGGAGCTTCTGGTGTTTATCCTGGTTCGTCATTTACCACAACTCAACACACGAGTGAAGGAGTCACCCAGCCATGCAGCTCTCAGACCTCAGCGGCTGCCTGAAGAGAGTGCACGTCTGGTGGCAAACACAGTGTCTATCCTGGCAGAGCTGCCCTCTCTCTGCACTCCTGCTGGTGAGGACTAATACTAATGCAATGCTCATGGGTTTATGTTGTAGAGCAGTTTGTTCATATTGTTTAAGGAAGCAATCAAAACAAATGCATTACAATATATAAAAAATACAAAATATTAAAATAAAAAAGTTTCTCACATTTTGAGGTACAATTAACATGTGGTTTGTTTCTTAATTTTAAGTTGACTCATTTTCTTTATATGTAACCATGTAAAGGTAAAATGGTACTAATTATTGTCCACAAATATACACACATTTCTTTAGCGAGCTTTAGATTCTGTGTCTGTAATGTAATTTTGTGACCTTCACTCTGGTCTTTTGTTGATGTGCAGGAAGCATGACTATTCTACCCACTGTGCTCTTCCTCATCACCGGGGTCCTGAGGGAGACCGCGGTGAAAACTGCTGACAACTCTGTGCCTGCCCCCGTCTCGGCCGCACTGCAGGGAATCAAAACCATCATAACATCTGCACTGGCTCGAGAAGAGAGCATCCAGACACAATGGACCAGCCTTGTGAGGAGCAGTCTGGCCTCTGTGCTCGAATACTCTCAACTAGGTGAGCAAACAGTGAAACAAACATCACCTGTAAGCTAATTCAAATCCTGTTTCAATGCAAATTTTTGTCCGTATTTGTTTAGAAGATTCCCGGCCTGACATGGACGATGTCAGCATGTTGACAGCCATCACTTTGTTTTTACTGTCGGCCAGCAATGAACTTGTTGGTGTGACTGTGCTGCAGAAGGGTTGTATGGAGCGATTTAGAAATGCTCTTAACTCCGGCGATCCCTGGGTAAGCACCAGTGGGAAAAAAAGGCATATTTAAATTGCGTGCTAAAATAAACCTTTTTCTTTTTTTCTTTTTTTTTTGTTCACAGGTTGAGGCGCGGTGTTATCAGCTGCTATTATCAGTGTTTCAGCACTCCAGCCGAGCCCTGTCTACACCTTACATCCATGCACTGGCTCCTATTCTTGTGGAGAAGCTGAAGGCAGTGGAAAGCAACCGGCCTAAGACCAATGTTGAGCTTCAAGCTGTGCAGGAAGGCATTAGGGTCCTGGAGACATTGGTCAGCATGGGTGAAGAGCATAATAGTATGTATACTTAATATGAATTTATTACTGTAGCCAGTCCCACCTTAAGTGTGGCTATCTGACATACACTGACAGACTACTCTTCAATATATTTATTCACCAAGGGCAATTTAGAGTTGGCAAAACACAAAACCAATGCATAAAAGGTTAATTGACTAGTGCAGGTTATCAAAAATACTATTGCCCTAAATAGGTCTAAGATGCTGCCTTTATGCACTCAACAAATCTACTATAACAAAATATTTGACCAACGGATTAGGCTTTGTTGTAGATGGTACAAGTGGTTTTCTTGAAAAGATTTAAAGTCATCCTTCCTTTCTTTTAATCTATTAATTGTTCCATGTAGCTGGCTGGGAGCAGATTAAGTGCCGTAGCAGATAATCCCTCACATTGTCTGCTAAAATACATATGAATAATCTTTGTCTAAGAAGATTATTTCAACATTAAACGTCTGACTTGAAGCGTTTCTTGGCCTTATTTTTTTTGAGCCTCTTATCTGAAGATAAGGTTTCAGTGGTCTCATTGATTTGTATGTTTATCACAAATACTTTTTAACCAAATCATAATGTGTTACTCTTACAGGGGTCCAGTTGCTGGCTTTGCTCGTTCCCACGCTAATCTCCTACCTCCTGGATGAAAAAGCTATTTCCTCTGCGCCCCAAGTCTCAAAAGGTCTTCATGAGTTTGCTCTTCAAAACCTAATGCGTATCGGCCCCCTGTACCCAGCTGCCTTCAAGATAGTCATTGGTGCAGCGCCCGAGCTTAAAACCCGACTTGAATCTGCCATACGGGCCAACCAGGCCAGCAACAAGGCCAAGGCTGCAGCGCGGCAAGCTCAACCGACTGTGCAAGCTGCTCCAACTATTAAACTCAAAACTAGCTTCTTCTGAAGAGTGAACATGCAGGACAATGATTAATGAGTTTTTTTTTTTTTTTTTTTACCATAACACAGTTGTCATTTACTGAAATGTTTTTATTTATTCTGTTACACATATTTTACTTATGTTTGACTTTTATCAAAAGTACTTATGTAAATAGACATTTCTTTGAATGTTAAATCACGCTGCTGACTTGATTGGATGTAATTTTCAGACTGATACTCATCTCTTCAAAGGGACATGCTGATTGTTTTCATTCTTTTTATTTTGATACTTTTGTCTTAAGTTTTTCTTTCAGTCTTTTCAGGAGGACAAGTCATGTACATATTATTGAAATACAGTATATTAATCATATCAGGATTATTTGTTCACATGGTTTTAATACAAAGACCTTGTGGGTTTTAACAGGAGCTAGTCTCATTTTAAGCAAATGTTACCATTAAATTGTGTTCTAAAATGACATGATTAAATTTAAATCAAAAGATGAATTTACCTTTAATCAAAAAATATATATATAACATTCAATGCAACATTTTTTTATGTCTGGTATAAAGTGTCCAGGAGAGAGTTTGATTTATTGATCTGCTTGTGAAGTAACTGTCCTGCACATGTAATAAATTATTTTATTTCAATGTATCTGTCTTTTTGTGCTACACTTGCACGCATAAATGTAGCTGCTTAATGA
>JAVQKG010293418.1:0-11134 GCA_036025885.1 Hypseleotris bucephala
AAAAGACTAAATACTAATACACTAAAATCAGCTTGTTTTTTTATCTATCAATTGAATTTCCAGACTAGTGGAAAGGTTGTTCTCATAATAAGGCAGTGTGAAAACCCTCATCCATAACTAACAGGTGTCTCTTTTGTTTTTGATTGAAGGCTTCAAAGTGCATGCATGACTCATTCATAGGTCAGGATTTTTCTTTATCTGCTCCATTCAAATGCTGAAAATGTAACAAAACAGCATTATTTAAACATGACCACTGGTGGCCTAGTGTCTATTTACATGGGTAAACACTTCCTCTGGCTTGTTATGTGGACGACTGCACCTTTGGCATGAGTGAAATGTTAATCAGACAAAGACAGTTTCATCCAAGCTCATAATTATTTGCTATTTTTATTATATGAAACAAAGCATTTAAAGCAACACAATGTAACTTTTGTTGTCTCTTTGTGGCGTCATTTCCGGTTGAGAAAACGTAGACAAACATCCATTAATTTCTTACACATTTTCATGTTAGGGGTTACAAGCACCCAAAACCAAACCCAGGAACTTAAGCAGGGGTACACTCTTGATTATAGGGGCAGTTTGTCCCAAAAAGATTTGATATACCACTAAAATCATAAACATTGTAAACATTATTTCAAGCTCACAATCTTAATTAGTGTTGCTCTTAATAATATACTATAAGTGTGACTGAGCAAAATGCACGCTGAAACAGATGACATTTGTATTATTGAAAATGTAGTTATTAATTATTTGGTACGATAAGGGCCCGCATTCTTGGCAGGTAATTTTTCTCCTCCTGGCAGTGAGCTAAAAAAATAATTTCAGAAAAGATGACAAGGCAAGCCAAAATAGTTTTTAACTTTTCACATTATGTCTTCTCACAGGCCTAGCAGTGACACGAAGATTTTGGTGATAGTTTGGCCTGCTAACAACAAACCGTAATAGAGTTAGATAGAGATTATAGTGGCATCATCACCCAGAGGTAAACATTGCAATTTCAATCAAAACCCTAACCATAGCATCCATTTTGAGAGCACGTATGCCCATATCACCTCAGCTTCAATGTGGAAAACCATACTATCCATTCGGGAATACAAAAAATTGCCATGGACACACATTGGGAATACATCCAACATTTGCACATTAACCTTCCTCCAACTTTGTTCCAAGGAAGTCTATAATGTTAACCTAGTCATTTGCCGCTGGTGCATGCTGCTGTTTGTTGGATAAATTGAGGCAGTGATGTGGGGGGAAAGGATGCGCTGTCCAAGCAACGAAGCCATTTCATATTTCATTCATACCTGTCAGTTATACTACATCTCACAGAGACATCTAGGAAATCTGCAGCAGCACTCCTTAACTTTGTACTCTCCGGAGTCAAGCGGAAAGAACAAAACGACATTCCGAGTTTTGTCTTAATAAATGGATACTTAGGAAAAAAAGTTTTCCGTCAGGAAGGTCAGATATGGTGGGTGATCATGTATAGGACTGTGGAAATGTTGTTGGATATGTGGCTTTTTCAAAAAATATGCAATTTATTGGGTTTATTTTGTGCAAAAAAATGCTAGGTAAGATTTTAAAAGAGGCATCTAAATGAAGTTACAAGATCACATTTTATTTAAAAATTCAAGTCAAAATATCAAGCTTTCCAGAATTTCATCAGTGATTGTCACATCTTTCTGTCTCTTCATGTTAATCCCAGATGGACTAGATGATCAGGTTATTGGAGTTAAACCAAGTGAAGAGAGAAACTAGAAGCCAGGGCAATACACTTATAAAACAATGGTAACATACTTCTTGCTTTCTTGCTTCTTGCTTTGTGATAAACACTTGTTTGAAACCATTGCCACAGCATTTCTTTTGTGCTTTCTGAGGCCAAAGCAGTGAATGTGCTTACTTAACCGTGGAGAGCGTAATCAAGGGGAAATTGCATGTTCATGGCACAGATAACACAGACCGGCCACCAGCAGGAAGCACTTTTGCTGCGGCCAATTTATCTCCACAGCAAACTGTCACCAAGTTTTTTTACCACACGAACATTTGAGATTGAGACTTAGCTTCTGCTAAAGTTAAGGAATGTGTGGATCAATTATTTTCTTTGTATTTACAAGGAATACAAAAAGAATATTAAAAGACTAGACTTCATAAAGCCCTGTTTTAGCCATTGGTCAGTCTGCATATTTGAAAAGATAATAATTTATATATATATTTTTTAAATAGCTACTGCAGACATCAATCCCTTGCAATACTATTTTATTAATTTATTCTTTCATTATGATTCAAATTACACTGTGGGGACTTTGGCCTTTAGAGATTCTTAACCCTGACTTAAGTGGTTTAAGTTTTTGCTATTGAGTTTTGTCCACTCACAAATACAGTGACAATCAAAGTCAAAGGGATAGGTTTGTTTACAAAAATTAGCCGGGAAAGCTGCATATTATATATGCATTACATATTATATTTTTTCAGCAGTGTACAGTAGCTAAAGCAAAAACATGAGACTTTTTCCTCATAATAAGCTTATTGTGTTTGTGAAAAGCCTCTTCTTGAGGGAAAAAGTAGTAAAATTTAGTACCTAACTTCCAAAGAGTGGTAAAATAAATCTCTTCTATATACAATGTAAGGAACTTCTTTGTCCACATCGTGTGCTAGCAGAAGTCGCTAATGAGATGCTAATCCTAACATCTTACACTGGGTGGGTGAAGCTTTTATTTATTTATTCAGTGGCATCTACTCTGTATAATACAGCTACATACTGTATATCTGGCCATAGTCTCTTGTATAACCTGCATTAGAAAGATCCATGGTTAAAGGTGACCCTCTAAAGCTGTGTTAGGATAACCCCTGATTTATTTTGCAGCCTATAACACGGCGCTAAAATTGGTAAGTTCAATTATTCCAGCGGCGTATGGGTGAAATCGGCTTTGTTGAGCTTCGATTGAAAAGGATAGGAGAAATAAATCCATGTTGACGTGTTCATGTTAATGTTTCCCTTGTAAAATTGCTAGTTAATTTACTGTACAAGTGAAGCTGTGAACTACATAGAGGTTTTAAAGTGTACACTCACAGGCCACTTTATTGGGTACATCTGTGGGTACAAGGAAATCTGAATTGAGTTGCGAACATGGCAAAAACAGAACTGTTTCTGAAATTTCAAGGATTTTTACAATTGATCTCTCAGAGGTTTACAGAGAATGGCCCCAGATATTGAAAATTTCCAGTGAGTAGCAGTCTTGAGGTGGAAATGCCTTGTTGATGCCAGATATCAAAGACTTATTTCATACAATACAACCAACCTCTGCAGGATACAAACAACCTTGAGAAATCAATAGGGGCCACTTTATTATGCACAAGGCCTCCCTAATAAAGTGGCTGCCAGATGCCAAATCAAGCAAATAATGGCTGTATTTGGAAACTTCTAAACAATGGGGCTTTTACAAACAAACCATCACTAAAATTTACAAAGAATGGTCCCAAGAAGACAAAACATCCAGTGAGTGGTCATTTGTGGTGAAAAAGCCATGTTGATGCTTGAGGTCAGAAGAGAAAGGACTGATTTCTTTAGTTATAGATGGCAGAAATTACATAGTAGCCCATTTTATACAAAGTGGCCAGTATGTGTATTTTCCCCCAGTGGTATCAAAGGGAGCGACACCCAGACATGCCTTTGGTGTAAGTAGCCGACTTCCTCGCTAAGCTGAGTCAGACGGCAAGGAAATGAAGCAAATAATGGCTTGATCTGGAGAAAGTTGAGCGGCATACGGCAGGTGGAAACAAGAGGGGAGGCTCTAATTCAGCACCACGGCCAGCTGCTCTCATCTCACTGACCGCTCTGCATCGACCAAAGGGAAGTGTGTGCCAAAGGGGGTGTGGTCCGTAGCGCTTCAAATCACCTTTCTACAGAGCTTTACGAGGCGCTCTCTGGTGTATAATCTGAACATAATCATGCCCGCTACACCATCGATCTCTACACTCCAGCGGACAAATGGTAGTGGTGGTGTCCTACGGCTAAACTCCAGCCAAGTGAGAGATATGATGAGACCAATTAGATTAAGCCTGATATTTGAATATGCCTGGGATGATAGTATGTCATGAGTAATTTGATTGCACATACTGGCCACTTTATTAGGTACATGTTGGACTAGAGATGTACAATATGGCAATGGAAGATTGTTGAACCATGCTACAGTGTTCATTTATTCTGTGGTATCCAATGTAATTTTAACTGTAACGATGCCAGTGTTCATATAACAAAGTATTACTGAATTTGTAGTGAAATTGGTTATATAAACGCACTAGTCTTCTCTGTAAGACACAAAAAAATAAAATAAATGTAACAAAACTTGTCATAAAGGGAATATTGTGATCTTGATCTTAATGAAATCATAATGTATTTTTTATCATATCACCCACCCCTATGTTAAACAACTAATTAACATACATTTAATTAGCCAAAAAGATACAATATCCAGTGAGTGGCTGTTCTAGGAGCAAATATACATGTTCATTCAAGAAGTCAGAGATGAATGTACAACCTAATAAGTGTTTTTTCTTTATCGTCATCCCAGAAGTCTCTCAATGTCATGCTAATTCATTATTTACCACTGCTTTAACACACCAATTAAAAATCAATTTAAAGGCGTGCTTTTTCATATATAATCAGTCTTAGGGGATGGCTCTCTTCACAGTATACTTCCCGTTTATTTATTAACATGCTGCTAATTCTTCTCACAGCTTCATATAGCACACAGTCAATGTCAAAGTAAAATACAGCATCATTTGTGAGTTGAGGGACCAATCTTTGTAAATCTCAAAGACCATTGTGTGAGTAAAAATGTAAGCAACTTGTGAATTATGATGCTCAGTATGACCTTCATCTTAAATGCAGATGCAAGAATGAGACCCACAACCTACTTGCTAAGCATTCCAGCACAGTGTACTTGTCTATAGGGATGGACAATATGGTAAAAAAAATATCACAATTTAAATTTTATCACAATTTCAGTTCACTTTGTTTTTTTGTTGTTGTTTTTTTTTTGTCTAACACAAAAGACCTAATAAAACCTTTGAATATCCAATCAAATGTTCATCATACATTACTTAATACCATTTAATTTACTTTTTTAATAGCTATGTACACTGGCACTGTTACAGTAACAATGACAGTGGGATGAATGAATGAATAAATGAATGGAATAAATGAATGTTACAGTATCACCATTAAATGATCTTCTCATATTAGCACATCATCATAACTTTATAATGTTTAAATTTTTCATATCCCCAACCCTAATCAAATACCTCCAAATGATCTATTAATAAACTGCAAATTCCTTTTTACAGTACACACTGAAGGTCATAGAAGGTACATTAAGTGATTTGTGAGTGAAGCCTGTTGACATTTATCCTTCTTTTGGACTTTCGGGACCTTCCTCTTTGTTCCTTATGCACAAAGTGAATGTCAAGGACGCGCGTAAACATCTATGCCTACACTCATTACAGACCCTATTTATTCTACAGGAGCTGCCCTTATCACAGCGCTCATAATTAAACGGATGAGATGGCAATTTTCAACTGATCTGTCATATTCTATCTGCGTGCTCCTGGGGGGTTGTTTAATGAATGAGCTATTTGTCTCTTCCAGTCAAGCAGGCGTGTTCTATGTGTTTCATCTGGATGTTAAGATTAGACACAATCGCAATTTGAGTCGATCTAATTATAGCCAGGTTCCCATGAGTTGGCATTAAACTATAGAGAGACGCAAGCTAGCCTAGACATCTGGTATTCAAATAATTGGCACACTTAGAAAGGGTCCGTGGCATTTTACAGATGTTCTTGTGCTAGTGTTCAAAATCCGCCAAGACGCCTATTATAAGAAACCACTCCCGAGATGTCAACCAAAAAGTGGAAGAATCTCGCTGGCTCCTCCCGGCTACAAATCTGTGGTTTTTAAGGTCACCTAACACTCACATAGGTCACTAAACAATTTGTCTGCAATACTAGCTCTAAACTAAAAAACTAAAAAAATCAATATTGTCAATCAATCACAAAACTACATCCATTTTATATTTTTGGGACTATTCTCTAACCAAATAGATCCCCTTAGTCCAGAAGTTACCAAATCAATTAATTATTTACTTAATTTCCTTGCCATCATGCCACACTAAAGGAATTTAAATAATCTTTCTTTTCCATTTTGATGCTACCTAATAATATGGCCAGTGACAGAAGTTGCTTCCTTGTGCTTAAAGTCCCACAATGTCACACTAATAACCATTACCATAAAACGTTAAGGATGTGCCAAGACACCCATTATAAGCAACCCAACAATATGACACCCAAAAAGTGAAAAGAACTTGTCGCTTGCTCCTCCCGGCTAGAAATTGTGTTTTTTAAGGTCAACTAAAAATACAGAATTTGTTGGAGAATCTAAAAACACATGGATACATGGATTCTTTGAACTGAATATATAGGTGTACCTAATAATGTGGCCAAAAATCACTTAATGTCAACTATTTACCACAAGTTGCTCCCTAATTCTCAGTATAAAATATAACCACTCCCAAGATGTGTCACCCCAAAAAGTGGAAGAAACTCTCTCCTCCCGGCCACAAACTCTGTTTTTTAAGGTCAACTAAAGATACACAATTTGTCGGAGAAGCTAGCTAAAAAAACACAAACAAAAGAGGGAAAAGAGGCCTCCAGTCTAATGGGTGTTTACTGATATTAGATATTATTCACAAAATGTAGAGGAGTGTCATAGGTCACTGGAGCTGCAACTCGTAAGATATAATCACAGTGGTGAAGGGAAAAATAGCCTTTACCCCTAGACAAAAACAAATCCATTAAGTCTCATAAAACACAGTCTCCAGATATTCATGTTTGTCATCAGAAATTATAAGTGTTTTGATGCTTGGGCAAAGACAACATGTGATTAAGACAAAGTTAAGTGTGTTGACTCTGACATATCAACCCAATTTGAACAATTTTATCCACTTAACCATGCTGTATTCTGACTGCTGTTTTGACATAGTAAACAATTATCTTTATTTTTAAACAATCACATTAAAAGTAGGGCCGCAATTTAGCTCAGTCGGTGGAGCGTGTGGTCCATGTACAGAGCTTACAATGCTCACCCCAGTGTTGTGATTTCAAATCCGGCTCACAAAAGTTTAGAGAATGTTGCTACCCGTTCTTCCTGCTTTTCTGTCATGATATTGTCATGTCAATAAAGCAAATAAAAAAATAAATACAAAAAAGTAGATTTCATAGTAAATGCTTTCAGCTTAGTCAGCTTTCAGCTTAGTCCTGTTAGGTGTTGGAGCCTACTCAGCAACTATGGGCCTTAGGCGAGGAACATTCTGGGCATTATCCAGTTAGCTAGAAGACTGACAGAAAAAAAAAATGTATTTCAGTTCGCAATGCACACCATTTATTCACTGAGAGCAATTTATAGTCCCCAATTTACACATAGGTCTTTGGATGGTAGAAGTCGGAGAGAACCCATAGTAACACAGAGAGGAGATGCAGACTTGAGTGATGAAGGTAGTGAATGGGCCGGCTTTAGAAACACACATTTTGCTGGCTAGAAACAGTATCCACTCTATTATCCCTCCCCCAATTTATTATGTCCAAACTGAATGGTCACTTTTACATGCAGTGTGTAGTTTGTGGCTGTCTTCACATGCAATCTCCATGCATTATTATTGTCATAAATCGTCATAGTTGATATTGCAATGATTATGTGTTTATGCCCTTCATAAACGCATTATTATATACTAGGAGAATATTTAATGGGAAAAATGTCTAAAAATCAATGTCACGTAAATTTGACTGAATAATAATAAAACATTTCTTTTGCTATTAAAAATAATACGAAATAAAAACGCTTTGTGTCCATTCTGCTCTGCTTTGTGCACCTCATAAATAAAAGTATTTGAGATGGTCTAAGTAGAATCTAGGACAGTGGGCTATTAATGGCCAAGGGACTCCTCTCCTGGGGCAACAGTGTTAATCGGAGCAATAGGTCTCCTTCCTGCTGGATCAATGTCAGCACAAATTTCAGATTGCTTTCCTGATGCGCGCCAAGTTATCTGTGATTCAACTTTAATAGGTTATTGAACGGAGGCAGCATTTAGGGAGCAGGGCCGTATTTCACGTTATTGACAATGAAACACACACAACTTTCTCATTAGCATGCATTAGGGAAACACGGAATTAATCCTGACAACGGCATCGGCAAAACATGACTACATTTACACGCTTGTTTAGGCTAATACGTCCTACAGTGGCCCTGGCATTACAAGGATGAGAGCAGAATGAGAAGTGGACAGAAAGCAAAGATGACACAGAGGGTTTCTAAATATAAATTAAACATAACTGCAGTAAATATGTGCAGTAGTGATGTAATACATATGCTATTTTAGTGAAGCTGCTGGACCATGGTACTAGACTTGTACAAATATAAACAGGAGTAGGTTGAAGCAAAATGTACAGATCAGAAAATATTAGCGCTAAAGGCATTGCATGAGATGAGATTCATTTGAAAAGGAACCATAATTATTATATTAAGTGTTCGGTACCATGATATATAGTAAAGCTCGACAGAAATACTAAATCTTAGTAACAGTTATATAAGTGGCTCATATATTCTTCATCTCTAATCTGACAGTAGCTTCTAATCTTTTAATTGCTGTAAGATCTAAAGTATGCACTGATACCATGCTTAACATATCACAGATCATAAAAGTATTCTTTTCAAGATAGAAAAAAACAACTCCACTTTTCTCCTACCATCAGACATGCATGTGGTAGATCAATTGGTGAATGTAAATCGCCCCTAGTGAACGAATATGAGAGTTAATGAATACATACTAAACCAGTGTTCACAAATAAAATGGAATCCTAGCAAAACATGCAATATGCAATGAATGTAATATGGCAGGAGAATAATAAAAAAAAATGTTAATAATAATAATTGATAATAATAATATGCATACCACTTAATTAGTGCTTTTCAAGATACCAAGGCGCTTTACAATTGCATTATTCATTTACTCTACAGTCACACTCGGTGGTGGTAAGCTACTTGTGTAGCCACAGCAAAGAGGTGTGGCTTCCATTCTGCACCTACCTCCTCTCCGACCACCACACCAATCACACAACCATATTCATTCATAGGCAATGTTGGTTATGGGGTACACAACAACAAAAATATGCGCTCAGGCATAGATTTGAACGAAACAAACCTCTAATTGCACGGCAAATGCTTACCTTCTGCGACACTGCTTGTTGTCACACTGTTATTTGGGTTGCAGGTATCATTGAATAATCAATTATGTGAATGAGTTCTATACTTATTCTATTGCAACACATGTAGTTCAAAATGTTTCAACACTGACAGAAGCCCTAGTTGGCTCTTTAAACTATACTGCATGTGTATTTTACAGTCATATTGCCTCCAAAAGCACAGCACTTTCTAAGTCCAGGCACACATTTTGTAGCAATAACTATGCAAATGCCACGTCCAGACAATAACAGGTAATTCTCCATCTTTAAGCACGTTCCTCCCTCCACACTCTGCATTTTTTTGTATTTTCCGTGACATTCTTAACCAAAATGCTTTGTGAATTACAAAATAACTTGTGGCAATAGGACCAGCCACGCGCAATCAGATGACATTTGGCCAGCTTTGAAGGTCAAATGTTTTGTCAACATAGAGTGACTGAGGTGACAGCACTGCCTACATTTGGTGAAAGATTTACTGTCCCAAGATACACTGTGAGGAGGTGTAAAAGGACAGCATCGGACAAAAGGTAAAAGTTTAATTTAATTAAAGTGTTTTAAATTCACAGCGACGGATTAATACAGTGCACTCAATTATTTATAAGGTCAGTCCCTGTTGATGTAAAGTACTATACTGTTTCTTATAGACAGATATTAGGACGGAAGAGATATAAACAAAGGATTTAGTGCAATTAAATTTAAATAAAAAATATGAACCAAAGACTCATATTGTACTCTGTATACTTTAGTTTTCATTTTTTATCATTATTGTGTTGTGAAAAAAAGACTCTCAATGGGGTTAAGGCCAATCCATGTGTGAAAATTATATCTCCTGCTCCCTGAACAACTCTTGCACAATTTTTGCCCGAGTCCTGGCATTGTCATCTCGGAATACTGTATGCCCGGGGAAGAAAAAAAATCGATTGATGGAATAAGTATCTTCAGGTAGTCAGCTGACCTCATTCTTTGGGCACATACTAATGTTGCTGAACCTAGACCTGACCAACTACAGGAGACTCTACTACTATTTGCTGAGTTGGTGGAAACTTGTCATGGCCTGGGCAGTGTATAGCTATGTCTGGGGTTTAAATAGAATAATGTGGAAAAAGATCAAATGTCTTGTGAGTGACAGTTCTGCAGGCAAATAAGATAATCAAAAGGCAACATTAGATAGCCACTTGTTGCACCAAGGTCTGCTGCACTCTGAACACACAACTTCTATTAAACTTTTCTTTTTAACAGACCAGTGGTGTAATTTCGTACCTTGACATGTTTCAACCACTTCCTGTAGTCTTTGTCAGAAGTCACGTGATGTTACTGTGACGTGTCTTTGTCAGCTGATTTATACAGTTTTTGGCACTGTTTTCCTACCAGGAGGGGTAGGGGAACAGCGCCAACTGCAGTCCGACTTCTCCAGCACAGCGTCCCAAGTGTGAGAAAGCATAAAGCCCCCCTCATCTCTGTTCACTGTCCTGTGGGCTCGTTTTCTTATCTCAATCCAAAACAGCGCCAAAAACTGTATAAATCAGCTGACAAAGACACGTCACAGTAACATCATGTGACTTCTGACAAAGACTACAGGAGGTGGTCGAAACATGTCAAGGTACGAAATTACACCATTGTTCTGGGTGGTTAAAAAGAAAAGTTTAATAGAAGTTAATTTGTGAAGACCAAAATTAACCTCTTTGGACTATCTGAACACAGATAGGCTACATGGGCTACATCTGCAGAAGACCACACCATAAACCACTTTATTATTATTATAGTAAATAATAATTATTATAAATATTATTAGATACCAGATCTACCTAATAAAGTAGCCAGTGATTGTTTTTCAACACCAACAGTT
>JAVQKG010293479.1:0-13293 GCA_036025885.1 Hypseleotris bucephala
CTTCCTCAGTTAAATAGATCATGTGATTTTACCTAAAAAGTGAACAAAAATGTGACTTAGGCAATTGTACAAGGGTTTCAAGATGGCCTTAGTCACAAGGTATAGATAAAAAACATAGACTAATTTGCCTAAGTCAGGTTTAAAATGGCCTAAGTTGTTCAGGAATTGTTCATTTTACTCTCTTTAATTTGGCAGCACAAATGTTTTGTATTTGTATTTCAACAGACACCTATTGACTTAACCTTTTTGAGTGAAATCAACCCCTCATGTCATATGGAAATATCAAAATTTGTCTGTGATCCATTATGTTAAGGTGTCAATGTGTAATTTGACAGCGTAAGACAGCATTCACCAATAAGCTCTCTGAAGTATACTAGTGCTGTATTAGACTGAAAAAAATGTTAGTTGACTAAAGTCATGCATGAAGTCAAATTGATTTGGTAAAAATATTAAGGAAAGCAGCAAGCAAAATATATATTTAACATAAATATCGACCCAAATTAAAAAGAATTGGGAGAGACAGTGTCATCACTTCAAAACATGATCAGGTTAAACAAGTGCAAAATCTACAGAAGATTCACAAGGTATAGCCTAGATAAAAAACATCTATACCTTGGTGATGTTAATATGTTGTCTTATAGGGACATACAGTAACTACGCTTGAACTGAAACAAATGGATACCCACGCATTACCTTTCACCTTGCTTGCAACAACATTTTCCTTATTGTTCTGAATGCTGTCAAATATGTGTGCCATGACTTTTGTTTACCATGTCTAACCTCCCAGCATCAGTACTAGCCCCAATGTGCACAAGTTATATCAAGGTCATTTCTAATACATGCCTTCAAATTGACTTGTTCAAACCTGATGCATCCCCAGTCGCAGTGGTAGGACATAAATAAGGCAAGCTGACTAGAATGGGTGAGGCTTTTCAGTGGATGGGCTAAAGCAAATATATTTTCTTGTGTAAAGTGTAGAGATGCAGTGGTTTGTGGTCAGAGGCAACATTACCATAGCAGCGACAGCCATCATCTTATAAATTTCATGCAGTGTATAATAGCCCTGTCATTCTGAAAGGCTGGTGGGGAAAATCATGCCCTCACTTGATTCTGTATCTTCAGTGCTTCTTCACATGATTAGTGCCTAAATATGGTCTAAGGCTTGTTTAACCAATACACTGTAAAATTTGGCCAGTTAATTATGATTGGATCTAGGAAAGTGACTTTAATCAATATTGTTTCTAAATTGATTGTTTTTCAAATGTAAAAATGATATTTCAAAAGTTTAACCATAGGTTGGTATATTACTTTATTTGAAAATATTTTTTTTTTTTACTGGATAGCTCTCCTGGTGTGGAAGGATGGGGCAGATGTTCCTGTGCTCTTAGGCCTTCCTCCAGACCACTTCGATCAACTTGAATTTCACCAAACATTTTCAGCACTTACAAAAATTCACCAGTGGTTAGCAGGGTACTGGGTGACATAGAAGAGTCAAATGTACAAGCTGATATATACAACTCTCACCAAAAACATGCATATTTAAAAGAACAGCTAGTCCAGCTGTCCATTGTAGTGGCCTCTATGTATATTTTTTAAATCATTACATTTTTTATCTTTCACTTTTTCTGTTAGAGGTCTTGAGCTTATGGCAGCAATATGGGCTAAGGTGGGGTAGACTTCACAGACACACACTGACAGACATTCACTCTCACATCCATTCACTGGGATTTTTCACATGTATTGCAAATGTAAAAAACAAACAAACATACAAAGCCTATTAAGTAAATCTTCCAAGTTTCTGTGAGTTAATCTTTTGAAACAAAGAAATGAAATAATTATTTACAGTGTAGACACAATTAATTCAAAACCACACAGAGGGCTGCGTGTGCTAGTCACTGTCTGAATACATAGGTCCTATTCAATCTCCCATGACTTATCATCAAGCCTGATCATTTGATGAGTAGTTAATGCAGGGCTGGTGTAAATAGGAGCTTGTGATGTGTGGCATGTCAAAATGGGAGTGACTGTGGTCAGCTACCGCTGCTTAAATGCCAGGGATAAGTAATTAGCCGTCAACAGGATGGGAGATGGAGGACAGGGATGCTGCATTATAATCCCTATGTAACCCTTATACTCAATTACAATTTATTCCCCAATAGACATGGGAGGATATAAATTTTTGTCTTACGATTATTGTGGCCATAATAATTGCAATTAACGATAATATCACGATATTTAAAAAAAACAATCCGTACAAGTCCCTTAGAATCTCATTAGTACATTTTATTGTAGATTGACACGAATGTCACTTAAACTTATAGGCTACTTACAATACAATAAATGATCTGTGGACAGTAAGGTCTAAAGGGCATTGAAGTGCAAATAAATGACTTATTGCGATGAACGATTATCACATGTATTGTGGCTGCATGTTAAAAAAATAGCCATGATAAATTAATTGTCAGTATTTTTATTGCAATATTATTGTGCCCCACCCCCTTTTCCCCAATTACTGTGGCTAGTTTACTTTTACATTGTGATTTCTCCATTGAATTACATTTCAACAGCTCTTTGACTCAGTTCTGAGATTTTGTTCCCCTTTGTTCTAGCCATATCCAAAGCAGTGGTTGAATCTGTATGCTTGTTAAAATTCACTAAAATAGAATAAGACATAAGGGCTGAAGAGCACAAGGCTAAATAAAAGGCTAATGCAGCAGGTAGCAGCAAACTCAGTCCTTGTCGTAAAGGTCACCAATGATGTCTCTATTTCCCAAACAGAGTCTAGACAGTGTTTTGAAGGGATATGTTGAAGACGATGGTGAGCAGTAGACAAGCAGTTTCCCTTCCCTTTAATTACATGATTAACCCCGGCTAAGGTTAAAGACTGCACTCCAAGCCCTGCATTACTAATTGGGATGCTGCTTTCTGGACGTCATCCGGTCACATATTCATCTCACTTACACCAGCTAAATAGTTTACAAGAGTTATATTTTATTTGTAAGGATTTGAGCAATTTAAAGATGTATTTTTAAGGGAATTGTTTGCCAGGAAACCAATAAAGAGAACAAATGTACTTAAAAGTTATAAAGGAATAATATAATGCTTAAAAAAGACCAAAAGGTAAGTCAAATTACACAAAAATACACAGTAATTGTGACTTGTCAACTCTCATTAAGATCGCGAGTTAAATTCCCAGACACAGCAAGGCAATTTCCTGATTTTTTTTTTAACAATTGGCAAAATATTCCAATGGAGAAAAGTCAAAACTTAAATAAAAATAATGATAACAACAATTAAAAGTTAATCTCCCACATATTTTTTATTTGTTTAACCTTTATTTAAGATTCCTTTTATTAATTATACAAGGCTTAGTTTTGGGCAGATTGGTGTTTCTAATAGCAACAGCAAAACTGAAATCATTACAAATAACGAGGGGTGAGAATTTTGGAGAAACATTGGTGACAATCAAATCAATCAAGGCTGACTTATAAGGACTTGGTTGAGTGGGTAAATTTACCAACAAAAGTTTAAAGGGAATCACAGAAAGATTTAAAATGAAAATGTATTAAGCTAGTATGATACTGTATGTCAGAGGTAACCAATAAAGCCACATGCGGCTCTTTAGCACCGCTCTTGTGCTCATTGAGTATTTTATATTGTAAAGGTAAACCAAAATTACACAAGCACGACCTTTTTATGTCCAAACCATGTCAAAAATCTGGTCTTAAAGTCTAAACAAGGTCAAAACTAGGACTGTACCACATTCAAACCAGGATTTAACCAGGTCTAAGTCCAAACAAATCGACAAGGTCAGAATCAAACCTTAATACCAGATTGTTAGATCTACAAATAGCCACCAAGTAGTCTATCTTAGGAAACAGTGGTAGGCTACATGTTTTAGTTGTGGCTCTATTGGGACATTTACAATTTTTTGCAAAAAAATGTCTCTTTTGATCCTAGCAGTTTTCAGACCCCTGCTGTAAGCCATTAGTGGATGTGTTAAGCAAAGTAAATGTCTGTGTGAAAATGTTGTTTTTGTCTTGTCTGTCTTGTGTTTATAGTGAGTCTGCTTGTCTTTTCTGTTGTTTGTTTATCTACAGACAAGACAAACAAAAACTCCAGCATGTTACTCAATTTGTTAGAAGCACACACTAAATGCACAACTTTTAGCTGCTCACAGTGAAATACACATGAAACCATTGCACTCACCATTAGTAGACATCTTCCTTTGCTGCCATGCTGCTACAATCCAGTGGTCTTTTGACAGTTTTTTTTTTTTATTAAATCCACAGCAACAACCAACTTTCCCTCCACTAGTGTTGTAACCAGTTTGACATTCCATAAAAGTTACTCTTAACTCCAAAAAAAGTCCCAGTACAGCTCCAACACTGGTAGTGTGGCACCAGCAGATTGTAGATAGTACATGCTTCAGTGTAGTAATATGGTCAAAATAAGAGTAGACCTCGGAATCTTTGTCTCTTCTGTGAATCTTGATGTAAGTCCTCAAACATACCATTGCTGTAGATTTAGGCTAAAGGCTAGCCACACTGTAGCAGAATAATTGGCTTCTGATTAGCCTTAGCAAGATGTTAGGCCTCAGACCATGTGGAGCTGCTCACAAAATAACATTTTATAACATCCAATTGGGAGTCTGCTTCAAATGTGAACCAAAATCTAGTGGTCCACGTCATCAAAGCTTCACCAAGTGCTGTTTCATTTTATTTATTTCTCAATTTTGGTTCTTAGTCCAAATTACCCACATTGCACTTCTTCTTTGTGGTTTTTTGGCAGTGGGTAACTGAAGTGGTACATCCTGCCAACTGCTGGGTAATCTGAACTATGATATTTACAACACAGTGCAACACAACTCTTCAGTTAAGTTGCTAATAAGCTGTAGGGTCATATTTCATGTTTCATTTGGTCATTTTAAAATTTTAAAATAGGTTTGATGATAAAGTACTTTTATATTACTGTGTGTATGACTAAACTGGTTTAAATTTAAGTTTGTTTGGGCTTTTGTTATTAGTTAGCTGATATGACAGGATATCAGCAAACTGCCATCGCTCAGATTAAACAGTATCAGTGGGAACCCCTAATAATTTAGAATTTAAAAAATAGCAGCTTAAAGCTTCAGAGCTTCCCAACCTACTGCTACAAAGAGCAGAACCTTCCATTTAATTCAATACAAGCCTATCTTCACGTACACATACTTTAATTAGCTTTTGTTTCAAAGAAGTCTAAGCTCTTCATCAGGTGCAACTTTTGAACAAACCCCTGTGGTCATGTGATACTTTACTGCAGAGATGTAAAACTCACAAGACTTCTTTAAAACAATATTTCCATATATATGTTCTGATAAAACAATATGACATTAACAACAGTAGAGTCTTAAAAGTAAGGAATCTTTTAAATCGCAACAATTGTGGCCAGTGGGACTACAATGTGCAGCTTTCAGCCCTTAGATGAATGACTTGTGGGAATGATTTTACAAGAGCTAGCTAACCATCTCTCCCAGGGTCTAATGTAATGAGCCCCATGAAAAAGCCCATGTGGCCCCTGGAGTTAGCATTAACAACTATAGCCCTCTCATATGATCCTCTGTGGATAGAAACTGTACATTAAAATGTACCAATGAAAGGAAATCATCAATGCTCAATTATAAGTAACACAATCTTTAGTCTTAGTTGAGTCCTGGGATGTCTGTTTAAGCTAATGGGTGGCATAGATTTTCTTTGACTGTTTTGTCTGATTTTGTCTTGTTTTGCACCTGGTTATCTACGCCAAGTAGGTAACGTTTTCACTCCCGCTATTATGTCTAAGCAAATCTATGCAAAGACTAGTGAACGAATTTGGATGAGGACAGTCAGAAATGACACAAATGTAAACATGTAAAATGGATTCCATTTTGGGACTGATCCAGATCACCGTCTGGATCCAGGACATTTTCAAACAACTGTTTCTGTTATCACTCAAAAACCTCACTCCAGAAGGTCAAACAATCAGAATCAATACAGTCACTGCAGCAGTGACACGTTTGCAGTGACAGTGGTTGCCTTTCCCAAAGTCCCTGAAGGGGCCCTCCCCTTAAACTTCTCAATCTAGATCTATATCTAGTTATGCTCTGGTTTAGACCTAGTTTTATACCTACTTCTGATACAATGCTAGCATGGACTGGCTTGGAATTATTATAGGCAACAGTGGGGCTGCAGCCATCAAAGCCTTGGTTGAAGGGCCTATTTCAACCAAAGGGCTATGTTATTTCTCCAACAGTAGAAATACTGTTAATATAGTCAGTGAAAATGGCACAGACAGCATTAGGCGCACACTCACCCATTTTGGGAATTCACTTTTATGTTTGAGCCTATTTAAAAATGCCGGCATCTCTTCCTCTTCCGCAGCTTGCTCTCTCCCTCTCACGCGAGTATTGAAATGGTGATCTTTTGAAAGGTCATTTGAACCATTTGTCTTATCTTGTACTTTCTTCGCAGAGATGGCAAGCACAACAGAGAAACCTCGCCTCGGGCCTCAGCTTTGTACATTTCATGACTGGCCACAAAGAAACCCCTAAGATACTAAATTTACTTCAGCAATAGCACCGCACATCCACAGTTGAATTATGATGCACTAAAAGAGACCACTGATGCATTTTGGAGGTTGTAAACTGTATTGTAAACTGCCCAGTAAATGTTTTATACAGAGAGATGTGGGTAGATTATAGACTTTATATCAATAGACAGTATCAGAGAGTGCAGATCTGATTGGCTGCTGTAAATGCCCCCTTCTTCCATGGGACAATGTGCTATAACAATGTTTTCTCAGATACAGGGACAGAAACTTACTTTAAAGGTCAAGCAAATGCATAATTATCAATGTTGACTCACAGCAAGAAGGTCCTAGGTTTGATATAATAATAATAATGATGCATTAGTCTTAGCGCTTATAGACACTCAAAGAATTGCATGTATTATTCATTCGCTCCTAGTCATACATGGTGGCAGAACTGTTGCTGCCATTCTGCACCTATGGCCCCTTCTGATCAACAATATCACACAGACACATTCATGGGCTTGCCCTTGGACATACTAAAACAGTACACTGCAAAAAGTAATAATGTGAGTTTTAAACTACAACTCTTAAGTTATTCTGGCAAAATATGTTATTGCATGGAAAATAGCAGTAAAATGATAACCTAAACAGTAAGTTGTAGTTTTAAAAAATTGAGAAAGAATGAATTATTCCACTAATTTGGCACATGACTTTTAATAGTGTACGCACTCAGGAAGGGATTCAAACTTGCGACCTTGTGGTTTCAAGACAAATGCTTACTGCACCATTGCCCCCCAAAGTTTTGTCCTCAATTTCTAGACCCATTTAGAAGTATAGTGTGTAAAACCATTGGGCACCACCTTTAAAGTTTCCTTTTGTAAAGCTAAACTCTCCACCCCCAGTATTGTAATCAGTATGTTCTATTTAACACATTTATAATATTATTCCCATCACATTCCAAACTGAAAGAGTGAAATTATATTGTACATTTGATACTTAATTATGTTTTAAATGATTTGGCACCACTGCCTTTGCTGCCCCTTTCACGTGGCCTCTCTCTGTGCACCAGTAAACACCAATAAACCACAATAACAGCCCCAATACTGCAGTTGACTTAATAAAGGTAAGTGAAAAATGATTGTGGACCACCGTTCGCCAGTGTCCTACTGTGAAGACTACGGCGCCCCAGCTCCACTATTTACCTGCTATTATGACAAACGAGGACTGATTATTACCCAGAATGCACTGGGGACAACAGTCATTAGAGCCACTTCCTGGTTCTGCCGCATGTTAAGCCGCTCGTCCTCTATGATATTCACAAACACCTGCTCCACACCTCGGGCTCTGGCAAAGAATAAAAAGAGATAATTAATATTTAAAAAGAGAAACAGCTTCAGACTAATTACTGCAACAATAGTGGAGTCGCAGCAAAACGTAGATGACAAAAACACTTTTCAATTGTACACAGTCAATGGTGTTCTGCCCCCCCAGCTGCTATTAAAGAGGTAGGGTTTAAAACTTCTGTGGCTTTTAATTGGGCAGAATAATGTACATCCGTCAATACTATGCTTTTTATTTTGCCTTAAAGCACACTATTCATTGCACAGTATATCACCAAACTTTATATGAATGCATTCTCTTTTGTTTCTGTGTGTTTTTGTTTATGTATTTTGGTCTATCAAAATGGTGAGTGCCAAATCCCTTTCTCTGCTCTCAACAGCCTTTGCAGACCATTTGAAAAATAAATGCCAGAAAACCGCAAATATTAAAATAATTTAACAGATTAGATTGCCTACTTTATTTAACATTCAACTTTATTTTAATTATTCTAGTATATGCACATATTTACAATGGCATAATGAACCATGATGATGAAATAAATAAAATTAAAAATAAAATAAAAAGGTCCTATATATATACACAAGGATTTTCCAAATACTACACATTAAGCCATCTAAGGTTTTTATGTAAGTGAAATTGTCCCCCCTCTCCTCTCAATCTCCTGAAAGTGGGACATGACAGTGACTGCAGGTTTTACTGGTGTTTTCTGTGAGGAGGATTAAAACTGAAGATTGACAGATGGAATGAACCACCTCTGTCAAAACTCTATCAGGCCTGTCTCACAAAGCACTGTCTGTGGCTTCAAACACAAACAACATGGCACATTGTATACAAGTAGACTGTATAGTAGACTATATAGTGCTTTGTTTATGTTGCTTACTTAGACTTATGGATGTGAGCTTCAGAAAAACTACATAAGTGGACAAAGTACCCACTTTGCCTATTTTATAGATTTTTGTTTTTGTGTCTTTTACCAAAGCAATTCAAAAAAGTTGTTCTGCAGGTTAAAAAAAGTTTTTCCATCACACTTTAAAATGTACACAGACTATAAGAATGCATCTTAATTTTTTACACATACACAGTGATAAATATATATTTATACATGTACAGTATATAAACCCGGGCAGGGCAGCTCCTCCTTCAGAAGTGCATTAGTAAAGCAGTCAGGATGAGGCCTATATAATTAACCTGTTGCTTTTTGGCCGATGACATTTAGGTTCAACCCTGACCTGAATGTGAAGTGTTCTCCTCATTACAGAGAGCTGTACTGATGCAGAGCATGCTTCACTGTATAAATCTATGTGTGTATGGGCTGGTGCAGTGCCTAATATAAACCCACATAAAGTTACCCACTGTGTTTCTGGCAGACATTACTGCTCTCACAGCAGCCCCCAAACTGAAGCATTCATCTTTAGTAAGATGTTTACAACACATGATTTATTCTGATAGCCCTATGCCTGCTGCTGATGTGGTGAAAACAGAATATTCATACAGCTCTATCTGTTATGTCCAGGCACATTCCCTGTGTGTCTTCTCATTGATTTTGGCAGCTACTGCCACCAAGTGGTTGGATCGTCTGCTTTATTTTGAACAGAGAATAATAAGACTGCAGTCTTTTCCTCTTCATCTGTGTTGGGCCTCCATGATGCACTGATATCTTTTTAAATGCACATGGCTGAAACAGCTTGTGCTTGTCATGTACTATCTGTTCAGATATTGCACAAACACACTGCTGGATGTTATGTCCAGTGTGAGTGTGTAGTCGTTGAGCAGCCGATTGGCCTCTCACCCTCCTGGGCCTGGTCTATAGGATGAAGCATGTAGGCTGTAGAGGAGGCCTGGAGCCTTGAGTGATATACAAGGCGGGCTGATAGAGATGAGAAGGACCTGCCAGTCTCTGTCAGAGGGGCGGCTAAGGGCCCAGAGGTTACACACATTCAAATGCCATTTCCTGCAGTTCACTTCACTCTCGCCTCTGCTCAGAGCCGCGCAGATGTCTGAAAAATGTCTCCTATTCCAGGCTTGACCCCGACTAAACTGTGCTGTTGACCCGTAGATCTTATAAGTGTGACCCCTCAGGGTCTTGACCTCTGACCTTTGGCTCTTACGTGCACACTCTTATATCACACGTGCACGCTCACATGAAGAAATGCACAGTCGAACAGCGCTATTTCCTGGGGGTAACTGTAGATTAGTAATGACCGCAGAGCTAGCTGACGATAACCAAACAGACAGTATCTACTTCTCGCTCTTTTTCTTAATGAGTGTAAATGGATCTGCTTCACACCAAAGACAGGAAATTAATCTGGTACTAATCACTAGCACCAGGTACTTAACAAGTCCTCTACATCAGCTCAACAGGATCTATACTTGTTCATTACTGAAATATAAGCTCTAATACTACTCCTATACCACAATACACATGTTCAATACAATCTGAGAAACTAAGTGCTGTGATATAGCAACAAGAAAACCTGAAACAGATAAAATAGTAAGCACAGTGAAATTCAGTGTATACATATTTATTATGTTGCAGAGGTTATTAAAATTGCAAAGTCATATCTGCCATAATTTAAATTGTGCAATAATCATGCACCTTAATGAACTGCTGCCTCCTCTGAATTATCATTACACATTAATCAGACTTTAAAGCATATACATATTTTCTCCATTTAATCATGTTTCCCAACAATGTACATAATTTAACAGTAATTCAATATTAGTTCATTCATGCCATTTATAGCTCATTACTGTGTTAATGACAGACAGCATTATATAGAGATGGGGAAACTGCTACTGACAAAGTAAGGAGACTGCCATTTTTTTCTGTCAGGAACTAATTTAGTGTGTAAAAGTGTGGGAAAAAGTGTAAAATGTAATTCACCAACCAGTGTTCAAATATTCATGTTTTTTTCCCTTTGTGATCAGACCAAAAATACTAATATACAACGTTATCAAAAAAGGCATATGTTATACTTAACTTCATTAGTCTTCATTCATTTAGACATTTAGAAAATTTCAAGTACACAGACCTACTTTTAATGCCCTACTAAAATGTTGGGTCACACTTTATTTTACATTATCCCTTAACTACATTGTATCTACCTCATTAAGAGCAATGTAATACACTGTGTAACAAACTGTAATAACATGTAACTGCATGGTAACAAACCTTAACCCTAACCTGAAACATTCTGGACAATGTAGTTACATGTTATTACAGTTTGTTACACAGTGAATTACATTGTACTTAAGGTAGATACAATGTAATTAATAGATTATGTAAAAAGTGTTACCAGCGGCTACAAAAATATTTTTCTTTTAATCAAGTGCAGTTTTGACTTAAGTATCACTGCATTTAAACTCATTATTTTTTCACAGTGAATTGAGTGAACTGACATTTTGCAATTCAAATGTGTGTAATCTAGATCCTCAGAGATCATCTCCATATTCACTCACACGCTGTCAACACCACCACTCTGCTCTAAACAGGTTATTAACAGTAAATGCATTACTGTAGTGCTTTCAGTCATTGAGCAATGTTTGGAAATAGGTTGGATCTTAGATGGCTGTCAATTTTATAGTGGGCAAGGTGACAGAGTTGTTAGTGCTATTGCATAAAGATCCCAGGTTTGATTTTCAGATCCGGCAAGACTGTTTTGTGAGTCTGCATGTTCTCCCTGTGGCTGTGGGTACTGGACATCACAAAATACTTTTATCTATCTATCTTTTATTTACAAATGTAATTAAATAACAAACATTCTATTTTCTGTGTATTTTGTTAAGGTTTAAACGGGGGATGCACCAATATGAACATTGCTGGCTGATACAATATTTTATCAGTTTGGTCAATGTTGATGCCAAAACGTTGTAAGCATGTTTTTGTTTACTACAATATATAATGAAATGTACAATAAGAAATCATTCTGGAATTGGGTTTAGTAAAAATAGTAAAGTTTCTAAACCTAAACACCTATATATATATATATATATATACCTACTTTAATATTACCCATCTATAGGTCAATAATATCAGTCAACCTTGTAAACATCTTTTGACAATATCTATTATGTCTTATTTTAGGCCTGGATTATTCCTTTCTCTCCATCAGTGCACACTTCTGGTTTTGTAAGTGCAATTCTACGCTGTGGGTGAAACTGTAAAACCTGTAAAGTTTTAATGAGATGTGCATGGTGGCGACACGTGGGCCATTTAAAGGCGGGTGGTGTATTAAAAACAACAGGAATTGGAACAAGGTCATTTGGGACAAGTGTCCGACTGTGATAACAAGAGAACAGTGAGAAAGGAGAGGGAGTGAGTGATAGGCTCAGGATAAAACTAGCAAGGATTGCACTGGGAATGTTTAATAAAGTCTGCTACTAAATCAAATATGAGATATTAGGATTCGTTTCTCAGGTTTTTTTTGCCATTATTGTTCCTGCAAACTAGACCTCCGCCAAGGGAGCTCATTACCAGGGATCACTCCCAAAATCTAATCAACTGCTCTTTTCTGACCTTCTCTGAAAATTTCCTTACAATCAGTGCAGTAATGATTGAGTAAAGTTGTTAACATATGCCAGTCTTTAAAAAATCCTCAATCCAGATGATGATCCTGATCACTCCTAAAATCTAATATTGTTTTCCTTGTGCCATTCCCTGCATTTTCTAAAAATTGAATCCAAATCATTTCAGTAGATTTTGCATTAAGTTGCCAACAGACAAATGGACAAATGCTATACCAAAAACGTTACCTCAGAGATAGTTACGGGTGACATAGGGTTACATTTACATCATTAGTCATCTGAAGGTAAATTTGTAATGCATTAAACTCAAAATATTCTCAGAACTAAAATGAAATTTTCAGAACTAAAATGAAAGTGTGCTAGAACAATTACTACCCTTTTCACCAGACCTCAACAAGATGTCATGTTGTTATAAGTCAAAACAGATTCATTATACACATTATTTTCAGGCTAATAGTCCATTCTTACAATAAAACATTCATTTCAAAACTCACATATAACCCCACACTCACCCCAAAAGTACTTCGGGAAAAAGTGAAGTTTATTTTGGAGTTGAGCCGTAAAGCTTTTGAAAAAAATGGCACTTGTTGTAAAAGCGAGGTGTTTTATCTTTTGTTCTAGGTCAGTCTAAAAAGGTGGTCAAGAGAGGACTTAATTCCCTCTCGTCTTCTATCATCCATCGATGGCTTTAGCCGCATTTTCCTATTCCCTCACATTTTTACACATCCTACCTACACTACACTCTGTGGCCATTTTATTAGGTAGACTGTAACGAAGGCCCGGTTCGTTACCAATAAGTATACACATGCACTTTCACTTAAGCACTTTATAAATATGCACATAGCACTTTTTTATAGCACACTGCACTTTTAAGTTACATGC